>WOFM01000123.1:113636-396445 GCA_011428145.1 Ericerus pela
GAGGTAAAAAAACATGCAGATGAAAAAGATACGGCCACCACAGTATAGGAATCAAAACAACAGTGTCCGGCCAAATTACAGATGACAGAAGGCAAGCTACAATTGTCTGAGATAAGGTAAGAACATGATAAAAATTTCCCTATTTTAAGTAATACATATGCAACTAGAAGAGAGAAATTATTAACAAATTAATGAAACTTGGTTACATGTCAAAATTAGAGAAAACTGTAATCTTGACAGTAAAAGCTATGGAAATACCTGGGATACTTCATCAGTTACGAAGATTCATTGGTTTAGCAAACTATTACTGTAAAATGATAAAAAAATTTTTGCAAATCACTGCACCCCTAACTGACCTAACCATGAAAGAAAAACACAGAAAGCATTTTATCGAATTAAAGAATAGGGAACTGGACATGATTTTCAGTAAACATATTTTCAAATTCTTTAAAAAAATTAAAAAATATCAGTGAAAACCGCATTAAAATTAGTTGGATAGAATGGGAGAAAATGAATGGTAAAGTTGAGTTGTCAAAAAACATTGATATTTTTTGAGCAGTGGGTGTGATGTCATAGAATTGACACATCAGCAAACTTTTTACCTCTTTCACAGGTTTCTCATTCATTCATTCCTCACTCTCCTGTGTTTGTACATTAGTTTAGTTAAGCTAATCAATTTAGAAAGTTCATGGTGACTGTGAGGGAGGGGATGAAAGGATGTGCACTTGCACCCCCCACCACTTCCTTATTTATAGACGAATTCAAAACATTGAAAAATAATAAAAACTAAAAAAATCAAAAACCAATTATTCCTTATTTGTTTTTATATTAGAGCACAGCCTTGGAAAAAATTTTTGGTGGTGCCTGGGGAGTTATTTACTTTGAGGGCTGAGTTCATATTAGCAACCCATTTTTAGATTTAACCCTTCATTCAGCACCCTGTAGCCCAATAAATGGAATTAAGATAATATTCTTAGATGTTATTGAGTGATACATCAATAATATTGTTTTTTGAGGCTCTGAGTTTACATTTATAATCCATTTTTAGATTGAACCCCTCCTTTGCCCCCTGTGACCCCAAATAGGGAGTTAAGATAATATTCTTTGATATTATTGAGTGATTTATCATTAATAATATTATTTGAGGTGCTGAGTTTAGATTTGCAATCCATTTTTTGATTAAACCTCTTATTGAACCCCCGTCACCCCAAACAGGAGGTTGAGATACTATGCTTAGTTATTATTGAGTTATACATCATTAATAATATTTTTTGAGGCTCTGAGTTTAGATTTTCAATCTATTTTTAAATCAATCACCTCAATGACCCCCCCTGTGACCCTAAACAGGGGGTTCAAATAAAATTCTTAGATATTATTGAGTGATACACCATAAAAAATGTTTTTTGGGGCACTGATATTATAATTAAAATCCATTTTTCGATTGAACCACTTTTTTTCTTCCTGTGGCCCCAAAAAAGGGATTGCAATTATATCCTCACTTATTATTAGGTGATTTATTAAGTAATGGATGCCCATGTTTTTTGAGACCAATAAAAAACAACAAAATTCAGTAAAACCACTTGCCCAGCTTACTTGTAAGAAAAATAAGATTTTTGTATTTGTACTCAGAAACTTGTAAAACATAATAAACAATATATTACACAATAAAATGTGAAAAGTCAAAATTAGCTAGTTATATCTGAACCACTGGATCACATTATAAGGAGTTGAATGAAGAAATACATGTCAAAATTAAACTTCAAGTATAAAAAAATTACCAACAATGTATCACACAATATAATATGGAAATTCAAAATTAGCCCCTTTCAGAGCCCCTGTGAGATCACATAATGGGTAAAATTAAGAAATAACATGAAATTCAAAATCAGCAGCTAAAAAACTATCACCAATGATGTATTTTATTACAAAATATGAAAAGTCAAAATTTCCCCTCATTTTAAGCCTTGGGGGTCAAAAATGAGTCAAATGAATAAAATAATGTCAAATTTTAACTTGGTGCCTTAAAAAACATTACAAATGATGTATTACATACTGAAATGTAAAAAAACAAAATTGGGCCCTTTTTTGAGTCCCTTCGGATCAAAATATTGATCAAATTAAAAAACTTAAGGTCCAATTTTAACTCAGTACCTCAAAAAATATTTTTTTAGGGCATAAACAAACAATATTATACCACCTTTGTGTTGAGTTAGATAATTTCAGTGTATATTATATGTTGAAAGTTCCAAGAAAATGAAGTTTTGGCCCACATCTGCTGCCCCTTTCTAATTTTTGGGATTTCAAAAAAAAAAAAAAATCAGATGTGATACTCAAGCACCCTCATACCAATTTTCAACCTTCTACCTCAGTGGGAAGTACAAAAAATAAATACAGATAGAAACCCAAATTTATTAAATCTTATTTACTTAGGTGATAATTTAGACTGAGCTTTCTGTGCCAAAAGTTTTCTTGGATTCTGAAATGAAATGTGCGCCCACCCTTGCTCCAAAGTCATTTTTTAAAGTCAATTTTTTTCAGTAAATATTCACCAAAAACCTACTTAAAAATGAAATATTAATGAGATGTATTGAAACCAGCAACCTTTGATAATGTAAAATACAAAAATGTCAATTCTATGACATCACAACAGGATGCGCATCGAGGTACTGTTTTTGGTGCAGTGCAACTTTGACATCTTATATCTTCCTTTCTATTTAATATTTTCCAAAACAATTTCAGAACCTTCATTCACAGGCTTTAGACTACCTCTCCCATTAATTTCAAGTAATTCTGAGAGTCATGTCCGGTACCCTATTGATCACATCAGATCCAATTCTGACAATTAACAATCCCAATATAGAAACCTACGTAGAAGTAGATGCATATAAAACAGTGATAGGAGCAGTTATAATCCAAATTGATAGATAGATGAAAGAACCACATCCTATAGGATATTTCTCAAAGAAGATACCTATAAATCAACAGCACTTATACTGTTTTGATTTAGGGATGTCGGCAATCACCAAAACCTGTGAATATTTTCAAGAATTTTTGGTGTATAAAGAATTCAACATCTTTACAGATCATGATTCTTTAACATACCAAAGTTGAATGAAGAAGCCACATGCCAGGCTAAATAGATTAGTTTCAAAGTTAAGCAAATTCACATTCAAAATTAGACATATAGAATGAGAAAATAACAAAATCACTGATTATGTATCTCATCCTGATGAAGAAGAAGAAAAAAATTTCAGAGTTCAAAGATGGTCAATTCATAATACCAGAAGGAACTCCTGATCCACCAAGTGAAGATGCATTGAAAGAAAAAAGTAAAAACAATTGAAAAGGGAAGAAGAAGATTCAGGCTTAGAAAGTGACAATTCCAAAAATGATCGAAGTTTGATATTATCTAAAAACTCAAAACAATCTGGAATCTCCGACTCATTAAAGAATTCTCAAATTTCTGAAATTTCAGAGAATTCTGAAGCTGAAAGTATAGAAACTCCAGCTATCATAATTGATCCTGAAATTCATGGTTTATGGGATTTACAATATGAAGATAAACATTGGGGAATACTAATTAAAATTTCAGGAATTGGGAATGAAAAAGAGTTACAAAAAAGTTTGAAAAACCGAAGATCACAAAACCAAAGACCATTTTTCTTAGATGAAAATTGAATCTTATGGCGAAGAGATGATCATTCAGAATACTACCATGCAGTACCAGAAATTCTAGACTTCCTTGTACCTCAAATACTAAACATATGTAATGAGAATGAAAGTGAGGAGGAAATTTTGGAATTTGTAAAACTCTTGCCAAAATGCCTGCTCGATACTACTTTACACAAATCAATTTCATAGAAAAATTCAACACAAATCATGAAAAGAAATATATAATAATAGACATTGATAAAGCAATGAATTATTGCTGTACCAAAGCAGTAAATTAGCCTAATGCATGTGCATTCATAAAATTTTTAAAGGAAATAGTACGTCATTATGGTAACCCGAACAAAATAACATATGATAACAGAACTCATTTTAAAAATGATCATGTTCAAAAATATTGTAACAAACACGGTATAAAAGTCTTCTACTCAAAATCATATTCATCACAAACTCAAGGACAAGTAGAGAAAATGAATGGCATTATAAAAAAAAGTTATCCAAATACGAAAGTACAAACAGCAAACAGTGGCCAGACCAGGTGCATAATGTAGCATTGACGTACAAAATGACACCAATGGAAGGTCTGAATAATTATGAACCATTTTATCTTATGCATGGTTATAAAGGAGAACCACTGATAAATTTAAAATTTCCTGCACCACTTATCTCAAAAATAAGAGAAGAACAGATAAATGAAGAAATAAAATAAAAATGTTGATACCAAGTCTAGATAAAAGAAACGTAGAAAAATATAATAAAGTTAGAAAAGAAATTGAATACAAAATAAATGATCTAATTTTATTAAGAGTACTTGTAAATTATGGAAAAGGGAAACCAAAAGTTCTAGGACCCTATCGAATAGTTCTTGAAATTTCAAATCTGAACTATGTAATTCAAATAATCTCTGAAGATGGTAATATAACAGACAATATCGTCCATTTAAGGAGACTTTCATATTACACAGCTCACCTTGATGCTACTTTTCCTTCCAAAACAGAAGATACAGCATTCAACAACCAAAATAGTAAAGAGCATGAAAAACTGTCTAATCCTAAAAAGAAAAGAGGTAGACCTAAAAAATAAAAGCTCTTGAAGAAATAGAATTAAACAATGAAATAAAAATCATTAGTAAACGTACAAGAGGTAGACCACGTGAAGGTATTTTAGTAAAATCAGATAAAAAGAAAAAGACCATGAAAAAGGTCACTTTTACCAACAAAGCTTTATAAAAGGTAAAAGATTCTTCTAAATGGAGAAAACATTATGAGTTAAATGATCCTGAAAGATGATCAATCCAATGACCTAATGTAAAATTTGAATCATCACAAAAAACAACGTGATGAAGAATGTAAAATATTGATCATATTCTTAGACTTGCAAAGGGAAAAATTATAATACAGCCTATGTCCCTACCTCTTTCTCCATCTTATTACCATCAAAAATCTTTGTATGTAAACACTGTATGTGAGGAAAATCAGAGGGAATTAAATTTGGAGGAATATGTGAAAAGATATTCTAAATCACCCCCTCCCATTGTATATTATTACCCTAACAAATTAACCTCAAATAATTATCGATAAATTGTTGTAAAATAAAAGAATTTTTGTAAGGACCAATCACATTTAGTATGAGAGCCATAAAATAATGATAAAAAAATTCAAACTCACCTTTACCAATTGTCAAGATCAGCCATTTTACCTGCTTCATCAGCATTCTGATGTTGCTCGTCCTTAACTGGAACCTCAGGTTCACCGATAGAGGATGACCTTCAGTGAAACAGTTGATGTGGAGGTACCAGGAAAATCCTCCTATTCAATACCAACAACTTACTGGGACAAGCAGAAGACTCACTTCTTGGACTAGATTTGCAAAGAACATGCCAATCATGAGAAATTGTCCTTTTGTCTGATCTGGACAACACCCACAAAACCTTGAAATAGTGAGGAGAATTGTCGAGGACTATTTTCTTACAATAGAATTGCACAATGTACTCGATCAACAATTGAAACTCTGACCAATCCATGACAGTATTGGCGTGTGCAGTATTTGTGCTGATGAAACAAACTGTATCCCCAAAATTTAATGGCTGCATAGCCATTATAAGGGTGGACAGTAAATTTAATCTTATCGCATATCCAGTCATGTCAGCTGGATTCCCATCCAAAGTCAAAAACATATTACGGATCCTTCCCAGCGCTACAAAGGAAACTAAACTGTGAAGCTAGATGAACTATGAATTGTAGGTAGCACTTGTTGCAGCAGCTCTGAGGTGCAATGTGACGCCAGGATCCAAAAATTTATTCAATGAATCACTAGGAAAGGCTTACAATATGTGTCAATGCCTGATGGCCTGTAATCAGCAGATATGAACAAATGAAGAACTTTAAAGATCTTCCACAGTCCAATCACTCCAGTAAACAAACACAGACATCTCAGATACCAGCAATGCAGATGAGGTAGAGACACCTGCTTAAGCATAAATGTCTCAGCCATCTTGATAATACTACTGTCCAGATCCATGAACTTAGGCAGTGCACTTAACTCTACCATAGTCAGTTACAATAGATCATCCTCCAATATCTCTGCACTATCATGATCCATTTGATAAAAAAATTATTTTTTTATTAAATTTTCATAAAAAAAGATTCCAAAGAACAAATAAAATTTTGAAAAATAAATTTAAAAAAATCACAAACAAAAAATTAATATTTTAATGCAGGATGTGGACATAAAAAGTCCAATTGTATAAGCAAATTGAAGACACCTATTAGACTGAGATACTGCCATATGTACCCAAGCTGAAGTGCTATATGAATTCTAGCTGAGCAATCAAAAAATACTGGAGTCTGCCATCTAGTAAGGCAAATTCTAGATGGCAACAACACAAATCAAATTTTAGCATCTCACATCAAAACATATGACATCAATTCGATATAAAGAAAAATCTTTATGGGAAAAAAATAAAAGTCTAAGTAATATTCTATATCAAGCAATATTTTCAAAATGCGTAAATTAAGCAAATTTTACAAGATAACATGACCAGACACTTCATCAATAAATTTAATACTGATCTAACAGAAAATTTTTGTGGGATTTGTACTGATTTCAGATCATGATAAGATGCTATATTATCATAATTTCAACCTTCATTATATTAACACATGATACAGAAAAATTCAAATTGAAAACAAACATAAGTTGTAAGGAACTTTCTCACGTAGAAATAAAAAAATCATTTAATAAAATAAAAATACGAAAAAGTATTGAGCTCTGTATATATTAGTCTCTTCCCATATAATTATATATAGGTTTTCCTACACTCAACCATCAATCAGTGAAATAAAATAAACTGTTGAATGTAGATACAGAGCTCAACGAATACGCGGCCATTGATGGACTTCTCCGATAATTCAGAAGATAAAAAAGATCATACGACTTCTAGTTGAAATGTGAAAGGGGAAGTCAGTCCATTTTGAACCAGCAAAGTAAAAATAGATGTATTTTCACTCACGTCATTATTATAAAAAGTAAAAAAGAAATTAAAATAAAAAGTTTGCATAAATTGGTTTGTGTTTCTTCAAATTATTCGCTCGACTGTCAAAATAATGTGATCGCTATTTGGAAAATGCCAAGTGAAGAAATGATATGACAATCGGTATTCTTCACCACCACATGGTATGGTTTGTTCAACAATTTGATCCGGACAAGTAACATCTCCAAGAATAGTAAACTTATGCCATATAACATCAATCAATACTATGTGCTTTATTATACTATATGTCAAAAGATCGTCTACCAAATTATGTGGCTTTTTAACATAAATTAGGGGGAATTGTGTAGGATCAATATGACGTGACCTCATGTTCACAGTGGTATATGGGGTATTAAGTTTTCATGTCCTTCCCTTCCTAAATCCTAGGTACCTTAATTCTAAAGATCTATGATCTTGGGCTGTCTTGTTTTTCCCATAGGCATTTCAAATATTCTGGATCTTTTCTATTTTCACTTAATATAATATGATGACTGCCTTTGGGGCATCACAAAGTACATCATCAGGTGCATATTTTTAAGAGAAAAAATTTATAAAAGTCTATGAGAAGACAATCTCTATAATCTATAGCATGAAAATTCCAAGAAGAGAAACTACAGAATCACCAGAATGGTTGGAAGAATTAAAAAACATGCAGACTTGCACTACAACTGAAAATAGTTGGTGTCTACAAGGAGCAAAAAACGTCATAAAAATCTTAGACCTAATCACAGAAATTCAGATAAAAAATGAGGCTATAATCAAAGACTTTGACTAAGAAACCACAAAAAGGAAAAAACAAAGTGTCCAAGACTTCGGTGATTTTGAAACTTGGTGCTGCAATCTTATGATGCTAGCGCAAGGCAGTGACTTCATAGAGAATGAGAAGAACCTAAAATTTCAGCATGAAAAACTATGTGACTCCCTGATCCAAAACCATGCTGAACTATTAAATGTGACTAGTGAGATTCAAAATTTTGAGAAAGCTAAATTCAAAAATACAAACGTTCTAAAAGAAAACCTTAAATCCTTGAAAGAATCAGTCTTGAAACAGAACAACAAAATAATAATAAAAGCTAGAAGAGAAGTTTTCCTTGATATAGCTCAAATTCTACATGCAAGTTTAGTCACAAAAAACACTAAACTTACCCATCTTTTCCAATTGTGTAAAAACAGCCATCTTCCTGCTGCAATCATCAACAAGGTAGTTTTAAAAAACAAAATATTAAAAAGTAAAAAATTAACCGAGAAATAAAATTTTAGAATAGTCCTAAATGAGAAAAATTTACAAATGTACTACAGAACTAAATTAGTAAACTGTTACGTCACTGTGAAAAAAATTGAAATAGAATTAAAAATTTCATTTCAATACCTCCACACCAAGTATAAAATCTACAACTTCATTCCACTAATATTCCATATTCATGACAATAAAATCTGCTCATGGGATCAAAGGCCTTCAGTTTTGGCCCACAATAGGCTAGACAGCACAACTAGATAAATAATGGAATGAGACTTTGAACTGTGTGGTAAAAATAATTTGTTATAATTCATTCCTCAAGACTGCACAATTAGCAATAAGGGAAGCTGTGCCTGAGCTTTGTGATTAAGAATGAAATATGAAGATATTATTAGGAAATATGTGTTCAAATGCAAAATGAACCACGGCATGATTATAGTCAGACAAATCAAAGCTAACCAATTTACTGTTACCAACCCTCAAAACCCACTGATTGCCATAAATACAATCACCAAGACCAAGGCCAGCATAGTAATCAATGACTCATGGCAGGTGCTACCCTTTTGATAGTCACATGTATAATGGAAATTCAACAGCTAGAAAACGACAATAAAGCAGAAACCATTATCCCTGCCAGTTTCCCATGCATAAACAAATCCGAAAGAAGCATCATACTGGAACATCATCTGCCCATTGTTTGAATAAAAAATCAATTCATGGAACTGGATTTTGGCATACGCCAATCTTTCAAATTCCCAAATATTTCTATTGCCTACATTACAAAATGGCATGATAATGCTCCATACTTCTCATCAATGAGGAACGATTAAAGTCAGCAGAAATGAAAATACCAGACTTGGGAAATCAAGACACAATTAACTTAGTACACCTAATCTTAATTACATTCTGCAGTTTACTCACTATTGTGGTAATTGTACTCCTTTACATCAATTCTTAAACTGAATTGTGTTGCTGCCAATGCGCACAACCAAATCAACAATCTGGCATTGGGAGTAATAAGCTGTTAGCGGTCCATAAATAATAATTTTTTAGTCAGGTAAGATGGAAATTAGCATAATTAAGCATAACAAATTTAAGAATGCAAAATTTTTTTTTAGCTATTTGTAAAATCTTTATGCTTTAATGCAAAATTAAAAAATTGTTTTATACATAATTATAGGTGATGACCAATTCCGCAAAGTAAACTAAGTAATGATTGTAAAATATATCAGTATGTATTATGACTAGTATTAGAATAAGTTGGGAAACGCTCAAAATTGAATATTCAGGAATGCAAAATTTAATGAAGAAGGAGCTTCGGGCTTTCTTTTGCCTGGGGATCTTTGTTCCATCACCTTTTTGCAGACAATTCAGTTCATCTACAAAAACGTGTGAAACAAAATATAGAAAACTATTATTTCTAATTCTTAGAATAACAGCTGTCTATATGATACTTACTTCACGCGGACAAACACCACCAAATATGCTGACAATGAAAAGTCATATTTAGCAGATGTTCCAATGTTATGCCACCTATTTTAGGTCAGTCATTTTGCGACATGACAGTAAAATTATGGACACTATATTCTCTTCTTTTGAAGACAAATTCATTCCTGTGTCTCCAGTCAAACAAACAAGTTAAGCTCCATACTAGTTGTTTATGGACATACCAGGTTTCAAATATTGTATAAGTGAAGTAAGTATAGTGTTAATTGAACATAGTGTAATAATGGAATTTGAATTTATAAAGAGATAAAACAGAAGATTTTGTCTTTACATTTACTGAAATATTCTAACATAAGAATACTTTCACAACAATAAATACACCATAATATTATATTTTCTTGGTGTCTTCTTCAATGTTTTTTCTTCAAAAATGCAAATATAAGGGTAAAAAAACAAATTACTTCAAATTTTGAGGTGTATTTCTTTATAATTAAGCTTAATTTGTAAAAAAGTGGTAAAGGTTTGATTGCAGCACATCCTAATGGGATAAAAGTCGTTAACCTGAAAACGATGACAAAAAATTACATGAATCTTATGAGAAATGAAATAACTTGTTCGTAATTATAAAGTCTTATCAAGTTATCAAATTGTAAATAATTTGATCTGTGGTTATATGTTCGATGGATTTTAGTTGAATTTGGTGAACTAAAATGTATTAGGTACCCAGAGAGTTGACATTAATTTTCAACAAAATAATCAACAATTTTTTAATTTTTGAGTGAGTGATCGGTCTTTTCAAAAACAAAACGTGATGTAGAAATGCTAATATTGAAGCATTTTTTAATGTGAGTTTTATTATGGAAGAAGACTCCGGCAAAAAAAGTGTATAGGTATTAGTCAAGTTTGGTAAGTCAATAATTGCAGAGTACAATTTAAATTAATCAGAAAACAGTTTAGATAGTAAATTCGTATTTCCAAAAGTAAAGAGATTTTTGAGGTTAATCAGTCTTACATTGTAAGACAAAAGACAGCTACAGGCCTTTCTGTCTTTGCATAAGATTTTTTTAGATGAGTTAAACACCTCTTTTCCTTTATTTACATTAAATTTAATTTTATGACTTTACAATTATTATTTCTTGTATTAGTATATTTTTCATGATTAAAATACAAGAGGCCAGTGTTAAACGTAGTTTACACAACGCTTATTTACCAGCTAGGTACTGGTAAAAATTTTCCCTGGTAGCTGGTAGGCTAAATCAACCCATGTAAATAAAAACTAGCTTGCGGGTGAACTAGTGAAGTTTAAAATTTTCAATTTTTGAGCTCTGTTGTGTATCAGCTCCATGTAAATTAGAATTCTGGAAATTCTGGTGAAATTTATGATAAAAACATCAATTTTTAACATCTTTTTCACCAGCATTGTGTAAACATAAGAACCAATCTGGTTGATTCAGCGTTAATAAACAGCACACTAGCAACTGTTATATAAGCGTCGCATAAACTATGATTTACCTGTACTGGACAGAAAATATGGTCCTCTCTTTGGAGAGCCCGTTACAAAGACATACTCTTAATAAAATATTTTTAAACAGGTGTAATAAAGAAAGGGTATATCTGATTCATTTCACTTGTTAGCTGTTGGAGTTACACTTATTGCTTGAGCACTTGTTGGCTACACTGATTTGATATATCACGACTGCTGGTTCTTCCAGTATATTATTTTTATTCATTCTTCTTTCTGGTGTTCATAGAGTTAACATGTCTTTGTTATTCTCTATATAATAAAATACTTATTTTTTGCGGTACTAAGGTGTTTTATATTATTTACTTAATTATTTATTTCATCATTCAATTACCAAATACTTAATGGACATACTGCCCTCAATGTCCAATATTAGCTTTGAGAGTGAGTCGTTCATTTCAGAATTTAAGAAATTGCTGAAGAAGTATCCTATATTACCTAGGTACCTAAAATGATAATACTAACTGACTGAATCCAAAAAAAAAAAAAAAATTGTATTCTGTGTTTAATAAAACAATGTATACTTCCATGTAATTTATGAATCAGGAAAAGGCCTCTGAACACAGCATTATTGTTTCCACTCGGTCCGTATTATAAATGCAACATTATTAATTTAACATTCATAATTTTGCTTTATAAAAAGTTTTACTGGAATAAAGTAATAAAACCAACCTTCGTAGGTTCATAAAGAATCTATAATTATACAAAAATTTAGCAAAATTAGTCTGGTAGATTTTGATATTACCCTACACATACATTTTTTCAAACTTCTCTCTGTACATTATATTATAAGTACAGTGAAATCCGCTTAATGTTATCGCATGGCACCTAATTAAATCTATAACATGAAGCAACCAAATAACAATGAACAGAGGGATTTCAAAAATCAAAAATAATAATAATAAATTCAGTAAAAATACAAAATAACAGCAAAATATTATATTGTTTTTATGTTTAATGATCTATTGGTGGTAACATGTAATGGGGTCATAATCTCATGTGATGAAGCAGGATTGTGTAATTTTTAAATAACTAGGCTGATGTAACTTTTGATAAAAATGAGTAGGTAGTTTAAGTTTTGATTGTATATCTACAAGTCCACTTCTCCCTGTTCAACAAATTCAACTTTCATAGTTGGGATTTGACATTAGGCCACAAAATCCCTTTCAGTGTCAAGATGTTACCAATGTACCAACAGCAAATTTCCCATAAACCATTTCTCAAATATCTATCAGACTAGGTGATTATTATAAAAAAATAATAAGAAAATTCTTACGTATTTATTGATCCGTTGTCATCAACCACGTCAGACATGTAAGCTGCTTCCAACACCTCCGGATTTGAAAATACCTGCTCAGTTGAGATGAAAATCAATAGAGAACCCAAATAAATGGGAATCATAATTTTGTCTTGCTTGTAACTGATTTTAAATTTTCCTTTTGACAAACAAACAGAAACTGTCATTAGTTCCTTGTAAGTAGATAGCCTACCTACTTGAAGTATTTAAACTTTCAGTTTTTAAAACGTTTTGAAATTCATTTTGGAATATATTTTTCATCTTTTTTTTTGATTTGTAACAAGAATATTGGTTACAAAATAATTAAATACTCGTAAATGTTAAAAGGTTGTATTAAACAAGATATAAAACGGTGAAATACTAAATAGTAAGTTACGTAGGTAAGTTACAGTAGGAATAATAAGATTAATAGAAAAAGTAAAATGTATATGGTTACATGAGTTTTTATAGCTAGAAGTTTAGGGAGGAGAATATGGCGGTTTCTTGGAGAGTGGAAATGGTAGTGATATGATTGGAGAGTTATGACAATACAAGATTAGATATTGTCCAATAGGAGTTTAAGGAAATGACATAAATGGTGATTTTGGGTATTTGCAATATCTGCAGAATAGTTTCATAGAAAAGAGTTGTTATGAAAAGTGTATTTATGTTTGTTTATAAACATCGAATGTAGAACAACTGAGTCAGTAAAGGCAAGTAAAGACTTGTTTATATAACGTCAATATAATGAGAATTGTTTTAGGTGATTGATATATATGTGAAATATATATATATAAGAGAGATATTATGAATGATACGAAATTATCATTACATGATTCCACACTTTCTTTTCTCATTTTTTCTCTAATGAGGTTTTCATTGAAAAATGAAGCAAACTTACATGGTTTTTAATTTTAGAACAACGAGAGTCTTTCTAAAGACTGAAATTCGTGTAAAAAGCCTCGTATTCAAGTCCAAACAATTATGAATAAAAAGAGGTTTGGTGTAAGAAAACAATTTATAATTCTATACTTCACTGATTTCCCTTCAATTCTACTATAATTATAATAACAATATCAATTAGTATATTAGGAGAATTTTTCTAATATTTTAATCAGTCTTTTGTTGTTCCTGTAGAATTTTTTTTTAGACTGACGAAGTTTTTAAAGAAAAGAAATGACTATAGTCTGACGAAAGTGTCCAATTTTAGAACTCATATTTTTCTTAATATGTTGAATTGGTTCCTCAGTTTCCCCCATACCTATAAATGTTTTATTTTCGTTTCTTTCAATTTTTATCAATTCTGTTTGTTTCCTTTATAAATTCTCTAAGCCATAGCAAGGATGTGACCTGGCAATCGGCAGGTTTTGTTGCCCTTGGCTCAAATATAGCAATTTGTACACTAGTTGCAAAATACATAAGGAAAAAAATTAACAATTTCTCAAGAAGCACAATGTTTGCAAGCACGAGTCGTAGGTATGTGCCATAATAATTGTATGGGTTGATAAATTGTTTATTCGGATCGAGTTGTGTACAATTTTTTTTGCAACGAGTGAAAGAAATATTGTATTTGCGTCAGGGCAATAAAACCAGTGGATTACTGGGTTGAATCCATGTTATGGTCTGACTGAGATAATTATAAGGAAAATAAAACTGAATCGATTCATATAAAAAAAAAAATACGGCATTAATTTGAAAGTTTATGGGGAACTAAAGAACCAATTAGGCGTGAGAAAAAAAATTAAAATGTGAAAAAAATAATTAAAGAGTGAAAAAAAGAAGTTATGGTGTGAGAAAAATAAATTAAGGCCTTAGAAAAAATAAGTTTCCAAATTAGCTATTTTAATTTTGCCAAACATTCCTTTAAAATACAGAATTTTGTACGCATAGAGCAAAAAATATCGCTTATAACTTGGTCAGAGTGAGAAATTGATCAGTAGGTACGTTCAACCCTCCCTTGTTGTGTAATATAATTCCTACTATTTTATTGAAAAGGGCATGTGATACAAAAAACCCTCTCAACATAGAAAGGAAGATTTTCATCCGATTGTTGTCACCAACTCGGGTTAGGACATTTGACATTCTTTGAGAAAAAAAAAATTCATTTTTAGGTTGACTTAGCTTAATTGAGCATTCTTTACAGGTACCTAACAAAGTGTTAGTCCTTTTCTAAATCAAACAGCCGGTTTTTGAAAAAAGGTAGGCCACTCGTTTTTACCATATCGAATAGTCCTAATAATGAATGAGTGTTTTTAACTGTTTTTTTGTACTTTTCATAATTTTTTTGATATTCAGTAGACCTTAACTACTTAATTCATCCATATTAAATTTTTATCTTTGGCAAAATGTATCCCATCTAATATCTATCTACTGACACTCATTCAACAATTGATGCTGAAGACACTTGTTTATCTCCTTCATTTCTAATCATATCGTCTTGACGCATCTGACCTACCACCAAAATTCATAAAATTAAATTTTCAAGATTTTTCTCTATAATAATATTATAAAATTACCTTTAAATAAAAATCAAACACTTTTAAAATAGAAATAACGTTGTAAATTCGTAGCCCAGGTACTTAATGAAACTTGTCTTTTCACTCCAATATTCTATTCTTTTTTCCTCTTCACCTCCCCTAAATTATTCAAAGGTTTCATTATATTTCCTCACTTTTCCATCATTTCATATTTTTTCATAATTCTGTTCACTTTCTTATCTCTTCATGCTTTTTCTTCTTACGAAACATCTCTTCTCTTCACGACATTTCTTCTCTGGTCATAATTTATTCCTCTTTTCTTTTTCCCTCTCCTTATATCACCTCCGACCAAGTGCCCCGGTTTTATCTTTTTTCTTCTTTATTATATATTATTCTGTACTTTGTACAAACTATCATCTTGTACTTTGTTTCCCCCACTATATATTTTTTTATTTCTCTTGCAACAGTTTGTCATTCAGCTAACTTGTATCATTGTCGTTTTTGCTCTCAACTACTTAGGAAATATTTATTTTTGTGATTAATTTTTATTAATACGTAGCTCTGTATATTAATATGTGTTGAGTTTTTTCATTCTGCATGGGTCATTTTTGGTGGCGTTAGCCCAGGTGTTCAGATTATATTCTGTTTGTATAAAATAATAATGTATACGATAGCCAGGCTATCGTATAACATCGAACGACGTATGTAGCGGCTATTGTATCAGTTGCTAACATACGTACATATACATAGCCGATTAGGTATCGGATGCTTTACTAGATAAAGCCTAATCAGCCAGCATTTTCTATTGTTTCGTTTTTATTTTGTTCTTCGTTTTTATATGCTGTCTTCTATGCAGTCAATTCGTTCATGATATCCGCTGTATTCAAGTTGTTGTATGCGTTTGTTGTGCGATCTCTTTTCTTCACATTATTATGTGTTCTGTATAATTCGTTTTATCCTGACCCTTCAGGTTTTAGCAATGGGTCCCCAGCCAAAAAACGACAGGAAAGAGCGACCCAAAAGTAGCGCGTATATAAGACCACACATTATAATAAGCGCGTATATAAGACCACACCCTGAAGGGTCAGGTATTTTACATTTTAGCCGTCAGGCTCAAAGTAATAACATCCCAGGGGTGGAGGGGGCGGAGCCCCCTCCCAAGGTGCGAAGCGCCGAGTTTTTTTAAATGTAATATAAAACTTAAAATCGATCAGTGATTTTTTGTCATTACATATTCTGTACAGTAATGTATAAGCCCAAGAATACGAATAGCCCAGGTTTTTAGGTATTTAATTTCAACCAGGTATGGTTTAAATTTAGAGTTCAGAAGGATCCTAGCAGGCTATTCATGTTGGACAGTGGTATTCTTTAATGTTGCTGTACAGTGTAATGGTTTGGCCCTGATTTTTAAACATATGGTAAGTGTTTGATTTAGAATACTGTAGGTATTGCTATAGGGAATGGGTTTTATGCCCTCAGTTGCATACCACATCTTGGCTTCATCATTTCATTTTTTCTATAATCTCAGGTCTTTTTACTCTTCACTTCACTCTGTACACGTAAATAAATAAATTCTTTAATTTCCAAAACTAAAATTTTAAACTCTAAACTAAGTATGTACTTAATTAATAAAATACTATTTACTAAAACTAAATTAGAACAATGAAATCAAAATTCAGAAAATAAATAAAATTAAATTTATATAATAAAAATTAATTTTGCAATTTAATAAAATAAATAAAGTACAGTTCTCTCTCTCCATCCTGATTGTTCAACTTTTTTTCCTTTTCTTACCATCTTCCTCTTTCCACACATCACCTCTTTGATCTATTCCCTGGGGTTTATCTTCTTTTATTTAAAATCTGTATTAGTTTGCACCATTCTGTACTACTCTATACTATCTCCTTTTAATTATTTTTCTCCCTTTCTTTTATTTTATGTGGACGAGCAGTTTTTGTCAACCAAATCTCTTCATTGCTCTTATAGCTCTCGTTACACCCAGGCTATTTATATTTTTATATACAATTTTTTTAACTTGATTTTTCTCATTAATACATATTATGTCTAATTTTTGTAAATATGTGTTGAGTTTTTCTTATTGGCATGGGCCATTTGGTGGTGTTAGCACTTGTATCAAATTGATCATCACCGAGCAAGTGTGTGCCCAGAATAAATGTTTAGCCAAGGATTAAATGGTTTTTAATTTCAGCCAGGAATGCAAAATTTGGGTCCAATGGATACATGGTAGGCTATTCGAGTTGGACAGTAATACTTTTTGGAGTTGCTGTCCAATGTTAATGATTTCTCCCAAGTTTGTATACTCTGATTAGTTATTGGACTTTGAATTTTGTAGGTATTGCAGTGGGAATGGGTTTTACTGCTCCCATTCGCATACCATAAAATTATTTATATCGCATTCAACTGAATTCCCAAAATTAAATTTTAAATTTATTCACTATTAGTTCTAGATGCATGCATATGAAGCAGCGTTTTCAGAAAAATACTCTTAAAATACAATGACTCAATATTTTCTTATTTCAGGGAGAGTTGGGAGAATATATAATTCAAATGTCTGTCTACTGAAAAATGTGTTAGAAAAAGGATAAAACTTTAAAATATAGCAAATCCAGGAGGAGAAATCAAAGAATTGAAAAATTGGAGTAAAGAAAAATTTTAGAGGATGCTGTATCAGCCAGACTCTGCATGCTTACCTATAAACTTGGTGAAGGCGCAATAAACTGAAATTACAAGACCATATGACAAAACTGACTTACCCTTTCGATAATATATTATAATTATTCTAAAATAATATAACCTGGATTCAAATTTTTTTTCAGCTGAAGAGAGGGTTCATGGTCCCTCTGCTTCCCCCATTGTATTCGCCATTGCAGTTTAAAATAGTAAATAAAACAATAAAATACATTAATTAAGAGGTCTCTAGGAAAGTTATAAAATTTACAAATTTATTTGATTGAAGAAACCTGTGCGATTTCTTTATGCGGGTACAACATTGGCAGAATAATTGGTGAGCTCATTCATAATACCATAGGTGGCTATAGCCTACATGAATAATAATTAAAAAACTAAATAATTAAGTATCTGTTTCTAGTTTAAATAATTCTAATGACGAGTACCCAGTTTTTTAACTTGGGTGCCCCTTTGTGCCCGTATTATTATATTCTTATTTATTTATGAACGAATTATAAATTTTTATAGTTCTTTTTGGATAAGCCTTTGAAAAATTAGTCTTGCATCATCAATCTGCATAAAGTTATTAAAATTCTTTCTCTAGTGGTACTTTTTCTTGCCTGCCTAAATATGTTTAATGTAAAAATGAATTAATTTGCGTTACTAACCGATAAATATAGGATAATTAGCTTACCAACGGATTTATAAATTAAACATTAGTTGAAAAATTTTTCGGAAAACGTAATCTTAATACAATTATTTGTCAATAACATTGTCAGAATGTACATTACAAAACAAGTGAACTGAACTGACGGTGCTTTAATTCTATAATGTTTTGAAATGGTAAGGTACCTACGTGTTTTGAAACAAACAACAAATAACGAAAAACGAAAATAAAAAAATCCTCTGAATCACAATGTTCAAGATTATTCTGTAGTTAGCTATATAGGGTATCTACCTACGTGTTAAGTATCACCTACATCATTACAGTGATTCTATTTTGCAGGGTTACCGTCAAGATAATAAAGTTCAAAAATTCTAGTGTCTACAGATTAAATACATATATCTCACTTGAACACACATTTTCATAACTCTTGAGAATTCTTCAAGCAGAAAAACAGCAAGTACCTATCTACCTACCGTCACAACAACTAAAATTTATGTTCCCTTTGAAAGATTTGTCCATCTATCAAGAAATGAAGAAGATTCGACGGCGTGTAGAAGAGTAGAAGACTCCTAATTGGTTGCCGAATGAAGTTCAATGTTTCAAATATCAAAAATACTTGAATTGCAGGTTTGAATGAAAAGCTGGTGCAACGTGCTATACAGTTATGGAATTTTAATTAATGAGCAGCTGGTAATAATATTTTAATCTTAGTGAAGAAAAGTATGGGTATTAATGCCAATAGTTAACCCATCTGACGAACTTGGAAAAACAATACATTATTATAAAATATTCAGTGTTTATCACAATTTAATGTCATAAATAATTGCATCATAATAAGTACATATTAATTTATTGAAAATTTCTTCCAACATTTGTCATATTAATAATTAACTTTTTATTTATTATGGCCCCATTTTTTAAATTGCTATTTGGAGAAAAGGCACAGTTGAGATGTAGTTGTATTATTTTGGAGTATAGATGAAAGAAAGAATCAATTTATTAATCAGTAGGAATTTAGAGAAATATTTACGTTTTATAATTAAACATTTTATAATAATATATCGTTTTTCCAAGTTCGTCAGATGGGTTCACTGTACTTTTCTTCATTAAGATTAAAATAAAATATGATTAACCTGGTTGGCTATGTGAGTTAGTAGGATTTTTCAGTGGCTGTCAGATGTAGTTGGCAGTCTACCACCACGTAATTTAATAGAGTAGGTTTTGGAAGATATGGGGGTGGGGTCACATATCACACTATAGACTAGCTCTGTAACCTGTCTGTCAAGGTAGGGCTGAGCCTTAAAGAAGGGGGAATTAGTCTAACTTCCCCAAATTTGTTTGTTTTTAGTTGACCATCTATGGGCAGTTGCTTTGTCAGGAAGTTGTTCTATGAATGCTGGATTCAATATAATTTTCAATTATGCAAAAATTTAAAAAAGGTTTCAATATTCTCAAGTGTGCTATCTGTAGTGGCAGAAAAAGGTATGAAAGAGTTATTAAATTGCCACTAGTTTAAGACAAGTGGAGAAATAAAAGCACACTAGTATTAACTGAATAAAAAACTCACAAATAATTGAAAATAGTTTGTATTGATATAGAATATTATAACAAAAAGTAGGTATCTACTATTCTACAGTAGACCTTAACAGTGAAACAACAGTACTTGACAATTCAAGTGACTGCATAAGAAGACAATTTTCTTAAAGATTGTCTAAATATTTATAGTGAAAATTAAAGTCAAATTTGATTTTAATTTAACAAATTGGAAGCTCTCATTTGTGAGCTGTAATTTGATTGGTTTCTTAGTATGAAAAAAATATTGGTTGATAGAACCTTATATTCAGCTAAAAAATACCTTTAAATGTCACAATTTCACTAACGTAACAACACTAAACTTTCTATAAACAAGTTTTCCAACTAGGCACCTACTAGACCAAAGGTTTGTTAGAGAGAATTAAAAAAATTTCCAACTCGTTATTTGTTAGTTGCAGATAAACAATTTTTTCAAAATATAAACTGTCAGAGAGGAGGGTCCTGTTCCGATGTGATATCACCAAAAAAACCAAACAAACCAAAATTATCTTATCAGCTTGCTCTAAACATATTTTAGATTTTCTTTTTCAACAAACAAGAAAACTATTGTGACTTTATTTTTTCATGGAAGTAGGTACAGAACAATACAGGTATAACAGATTTTTGTCGTGTAGCTGCAAAAATATATCAAATTTTTTCACTTGAACAAACATTAAAAACGATTCGCGTGATTTACCAACATTTTTCAATAAACACCTGGGAAATTTGGTTTTTCGAAAATTTCATTCTATGTTATCAATTTTTATGCTTCTTTTGAGAAGAAGGCGTTTATAAGAGTTTAGCTGAATCTGATTAGGCTGCCTTATCATGACATATTATTTCCCAGCAATTAGTAAGCCTATCGAATGTGATCATTGTTTCAGTGTGTGTCTCCATTTGTGCGACATGGCATAGTGGCTGATTCGTTCAAGTTGTAAAAATGTCGCTGGTAGGTGCCTACGACATATTCTACCCCAAACTATACCTAAACTTCCAGTGGGCGTACAGGCAATAGACTGACGGTAACAGCTCGCACCTAAGACACAATTCGTATATTCTGGCCAACAGCATGACAAACTGGTTTCCCTGACTTCATAATATTTTATCCCGATTGTTGAACAATGGATTCGTCCATGTTTGTTTCTTCCATTGGCAACACTGTGATTCACCATTTCATAATAGGATATGCACTTTGACTATATAGCTTAATGAACTGCTAGAACTGATAAAATCTTGAAGCCAAACAATGCAGGCGTTATTTTTCGAAAAAGGTACTTTGTGTGAAAACTGAATTTGCATCAGGCAAGTCGACAGCCGGTATTCACGTTCTCAGTTTCATATCTTGAACAAGTTTGTCCTTCCATCTTTTACGATCAATTTGCCACAATGCTAGGGCAAAGCATGTAGCAGGGACGACCTTCGCACAAAAAAAATGGCTCGATTAACTGAATATGTAAATTAATATTAAAGAAGACTGAGCGCACGCCAAATCTATTCAACAAATACCAATGTGACAACTGCAAGAAATTCAGAAGCTTTTATCTTTCTGAGTCAGGTAGTTCTCTTTGTCGATTTTTTCAAATTTTACAGAATAATTGGTCTGTCGAGAAACCTTATTCTGAAAAACGAAAACGAGGATATAAATAAATTCAACATGAAACAAGAGCCATGTAACTACTTCGAATACTAATATGTCACAAAATTCTTCGATAGCATTTACGAATCCTGTAAGTCTAATCCCAATGTTACCAGCACAAAAAAATGGTCTTGAAAAGCATATCATTTTTGAAAGAATTTCTACTCAGCTAACTAAGGCTCGGAGAACAGAAAGTGAAATGAAATCTCTCGATACAACCTCTTCTTTCTTTACATTTCACAAATATTAAAAAAAGCACAAAGACAGTGAGACTGTGAGCAGATTGGAATCAGGTTACAAATATTAAACAAATTGACATCAATTTTACACTTCCAAAATTTTTTTTTCTCCAATAAATTTATTAATGTAACAACGAAAGCCGAAAAATTCGCCTGGCTAAAAGTAACGGATAGGAAAGATTTTATTAGCGAATTTTACTCCGTCTAAGTCTTTGACTATATAGCTTAATGGACTGCTAGAACTGATAAAATCTTTAAAATCACCAAAGATCGTTTTTCGTAAAAAGAACGCCTGTTAACAATGGCTTCAGTGGTGTTCCATTTAACCCTACGTATTTCTTATCAGTTACAGCAGTCCATTAAGCTATATAGTTAAAGGATATGCAATCACAGTTCAGTCAGTCGTACGTGTGTATTTTGAAGAGAGTAGATAGAGAGTAAAATTGCTAATTAATTAATTGTGTTTTATTGTGAATGTAATAATAGTTTATATGGAAAGTTATTGTAAAGTATGTGCACGCCAGGTGGGATTTTATGCCTTTAGGCTTTCCTCACATTGAAGCTGAAATTATATTTATTTATTACCTCCCAAAATATTATGTTTCATTTTACATGAGGTTCGTCGCCATCTTTTTAATATTACAACACCTACCATACTTTTCCCATCCTTTAGTCAAGGCAAATGGGATAAGATAAAAACATTTTAACTATTTCAGATGCCTGTTGTGGTTTTTATAATCGTGACATAAACAAAATCTAAATTCTGAATTTGACTTTTGGACGTAACATTTAGCGAATACTCATTCATTAGCCATCGAGGAAGGCAGGAAATATGCATTTTTTTATGTGACTGAAGATGCGGGTTGCGTTGAACCCATCCACTTTGATACGCCATTGATTTACCAACTGAACAGAGTACGGACTGTCCAAGCTGGGAGGGTATCAGTGTCTACTGGGCTGATAAGAAACGAAAATGTTTTCAATATTTTTTTCCATAGAGCCCATGTATTTTTCACTATTTTCAAAAATATTCATAAAAAATAGAATTTTAAATATTATTAATCATAATTGAAATAAATTAAAGATAATACCCTTCTCCTTAATTAACTGAATGAAAAAAAAAACATTGTACACATTTGAATAAAAATATACAGACTTCAGTTGAGATGCCTTATTTTTCAGAAAGTTACAATGTTAAATTGTATAAGAGAAGACTACTTTTTTCTATTTATCTGTATAATATGCGTATATAATTATGTACAATTTTTCTTCTTACTTCTATTTAAAGAAGAGGATTTATTCTTTTGTTAAGCTCTACCTAACTGCTTCTAAAAATTCAAAAAAATTCAGTTTTTGGTGAGTTTTTGAAACTTGACATAAATTCATTGACTCTCATGGGAGAAAAAATATTGTTCCCTAATACGATTGATTACACGTTTTGCCACCAGATAGAGACTCTTTCTATGGACAGTCCCAATAGTCATGTTGACTCCACCTACTGAAAGATAATTAATAATGCTTTTTCGTTTGATTTTAATTTCAGTAGATTTTAAAATGAAAATTTTAAAAGTTATTTTTCTATTTAGAAAATGTTTTTTTTTTTTTTTTTTTTTCATTTTATATTTTTACTTTAAGTGATCGATAGAAAGATTTTTTTCAATCATATTTCTTTCAACGTACATTACCTTTAGCGCAAATTTTGCTTCAAAACAGACAGTTATTTAAAGATAACTCAAAAACTATCTCATCATATCTTTAAAAAATTCAGTTGGACCACGACTGGATCACCCTCTACCATTTAAAGAAAAGTTCATCAAAATTGTCGCCCAGGGTGAGAAGTTTTAATACAACTGAGGTAAGGATTGAATTGATAACCTTCTCCTCTTTTTGAAGTGGGTTAAAAAAGTATCGGTTGCTTACTATAATGTTTGCCTTTCTAGAGGCTATTTTGTTAATCTCCCGTTAAACTGGCAGATAGTTATTCAACAGATAACGATAAAAACGAGATATGACTGAACTGCCAGATTTTTTACCTAAAAGATTAATTCTTTAACTGGAGATTGAGAAAATAAACTTAAGTCTCATTTATCTTGTGAAAAATTTTTGTCATCCGTTCTTTAACTTGGAGTTTGAATACGAATTAATTTCCAGTAGGTCCAAATTTATTATACAGTTCATGTTGCTGCTGAAATATTACAGTTATTATTAATTGACTTAAATTAACATAATATGAGGCTATCAGTTTGACTTTATATATGAATGTGTTGGCCGAAAATTTCTGGAGCACTACCAGACCAGTTCCAATGCACATTTCTTTAAATGGTAGAAGATCATCCCATGTAAGTCCTACATTTTTTTTTTAAATTATACTTTTATTCAATATTCGTAAAGTTAATTCAGTGTTTTAGTATCTTGTTGTAAATGAGAAACGAAAGATTCACAAAAACCAAGTAAAACAACAAATAAGTAATATAAAATGGAAAAAATTTCTCTCCGCCTTGACTTGGAATTTTGAAGTAAATTTTGAAAGAATATCTATGTACTTATAAAAATTGATCTCATGAAATGACGAAGGGGTGGAATATCTTAAGCCAACTTGAAGGTCCGTAGCCGTAATATAAAGAACGCCGACTTTAAAAATTCCAGTCCTTACTCCTGGTACCTACTACTTTATAAAGGTGTTTTTTTAATATTTCTAAGACATTCTTACATTTTTGTTTTTAATGTTCGATTTTTGTAGATAAACAATACTTTTTTAACTCATTTGTAATACTTTTTCATTTCCTCAGACATAAGCGTTAGTGGCAACTTTTTAATTCACAACAGTTAGTATGAACTATGATTTTCACCAAAAAACAAAATGGTTTGAAGTTGCTGGATTTCAAAATCCTCATTATTCATAAAAAATTTATCCTATTTTTTCAAATTTAAACTTTTCTTCATTCTCTGCCCTATTGTCATTTCATATCTACAATAAATCTCATCACACTGATGTAGTTTTTCGTTAAACCACTGGTTGATTGCTATATACATATAGGTATTTATGTCAGGCAATTCATTATATGTATATTAAAAATCAGGGTCTCAAGAATGCCACTATTGGTTTCACCAACAGTTTGGGAAAAAGGCGAGCAACTGTTCAAATCCTCCATGTTTCTGGTAGGACAAATACCCCAGTGACAACCACCGCAACTCTAAATCTCTTACTCGCTTGGGAAATGAGTAAACAAGTCAGTTCAGATGGATCTCCCACTTGGTTTCAATTCAGTCTGTTTATTTGTAGAAGATCCACTTAGTGAATGATGTTTCCTGGCCAAGACTGGTACGGAGATATCCACTATAATACCTCCAACCTCTGAAGACAGGAAACATAGAACTAAGCTCAAAGTCTGCGCTGCAAACCAAACTCCAATTGATACCTATGGAATCAAGTTGGTAAAGCTAGATTTTGGCCTTTGATGCGAATTCAAGTGAGCCTTTATCATAGCTGACATTGCTGACCCCATAATTTGAACAGACTTTCTTAGTCACAATCAACTACAAAATTATGTCAGAGAAAGTCACTTACTAGATAAGCTGTAGTAGGAAAACCCCACCCAATCAACTATCCCTCTGAGATAAGCTTAATGCATGCCCATTCCAATAGTCAATTCCAAAAGATCATCCATAAATTTCCCATTGTAACTGGTAAAGAATGCTTCCACCCAAGGATTTCCCCAACTGCAGTCACCCACTATGGAAACTGTTGGTCAACCTGTATTTTGCTGTGCCTGTCAACAATACACTGAGAAGTTGAAAGTAGCCCGCCGTTCCTTCAAAACCATGCTCAAACATAGTGACTGCCAACCTTTCAAAAGTGCCAGATCATCTCCCCTCCACATGCACATGAAGCCTGGCAAAAAATGGCGCATGCTTGGCAACTTCAGAGCACTAAACGCATGAACTAACCCTGACAAATACCATATCCCAAAATCATGGACTTCCATACTAGACTACCTGGTTCCAAGATATTCATAAAATTATATCTGATACCACCTACAACCATGAATTACTCTCTGCTTTGGCAGCAGTGAAGCTCTTTACAATCTGGTCAAAAAGTGTGTTTTCTCCATCTATGTGGACCACAAACCCCTCACAACTACTCTATTTCAGGCATATGAGAAAACTTCTCCATACCAACAAAATCAGCTAGAGTATATTTTAGAGTTCACCAGGGTTATTTGTTATATAAAAGGGGAGGACAACATGACCGCAGATTGTTTATTATGAATTTCAATCTCCACCTGATTGATATCGTGGGTCTGTTTCCAACAGTTAGCAGTCCTCACCAATGTCTAACAAAGATCAACCTGTAACAGATTTATTCGTCTATTATTTCATTGGCCAATACATATGTACACACAAACAAAAATAGAAGGAATTATGTAAACAATAATGCATTGTTTATAAATTAGACTCTTCTTCTTTACAATGAGTCTTCTTCTTCTTTCAGTTCATTCATTCTTTTTCTTCTTCCAACAAACTCTTCTTCTTCTTTCTTACCATTTATACATACTCTCACACACACACACACACACACACACTTATTTTACACTAATCACAATGAACAATAATATACCTAATGGTGTATATAAACTAAAATTTTTGTGTAGATGATGCTGATCATTAAAAGGAACTCATTCAATCACTTATTACACAAAATTATATTATGTAAAATTATCTCTAGTGTATGTACAAAATTGTTATATTTGTTTAGTACAAAACGAGCCAAAAAAGAGTTAAATTTAATAAAAGAAAAATATATAAAAAAATTAAAAAATTTAGTTCCATACTTATTGTGTATACAAACAGTAATACTGACAAAAAATTGTTATCAAAAATGGATAATAACATTATTAAGACTAAAAAAAAAGGAAAAAAATAGCAAAAAGATATTACATTAATAGTTTTAGAAGTTAGATGGTTAAAAAAAAATCAAAAGTGTACAGCTAAAACATAAATACCACATTGTAAATAGTTAAATAATAATAATAATTGTGAGAAAACTAAACCAAATTATGATGAGTTTGAAGATTAAACAAATTACTGAACACCATATTGAACGATGAATGAAAATATCACAATCAAATTGAGTTAAAAGACAAAACTTTAGATTCAAATGTGAAAAAAAATTTTATTACACATATACCAGCTCAATGGCTGTAGAACAAATGACAGACAGAAATATTAGAGATGATCACAGAATAAACAGTTTTTAAAATATCACAGATTATTACAAATCACAGTCAAAAAGTATCAATTACGATTTAGAAGTTATCATTATACTTACACGCCTCCTCAAATCTGACTGAGCATAAACAAAAGAATGTATTCACACAAAAAAATGTTTACATAATATGTAAGTCAGAATGTATAAATAAAAACATGATTAAAACTTATTAAATATCGGTGACCATCACTGTGTGAGTTAAAATTATAAATGGTTTAAAAACATTATTAAGAAATTGACTAGTTAAAAGTTTCAACATTACATGGGATAAATCATAGCACAAAAATTACAAATACACAATTATTATAGTCATTTTAGTTTTAAGTCTTCAAAAAATTTATTAAATACTGGTCGAACAAGACCCTTTGTGAAAACATCACCTCACTTGTGCTTGGTCGAAGTATAAAAGAATTTAAACATAGTGTCAACATAATCACAAATAAATCTATATTTAGTTTCAATATGCTTGGAATGTCTAGAGTTTCACCTAGCTGATTTAATTAAACCTAGGCAACTCTGGTTGTCTTCAAATATAGCACACTTATTAGTATGAGTAATCCCAAAATCATTTAATAACTTGCAAAACCAAAGTCCTTTTGTCGTGGTATCACATAGGGTGATCAACTCACTTTCAGTGCTAGAAAGAGCTTCTGTGGGTTGTTTTTGACTGGACCATGAAACAACAGAACCAAAAACTTTAACACAAATACCAGAAATGGACTTTTGAGTTGAGATGCAGTTTGCCCAATTGGCATCAGAATACATTTCTAAAACAAAATTATTATTTGATCTTCGAGTGTAAATCAACTCAAGATCTTTGGTTGTGACAAAATATTTAAGTGCATGGCTAAGATATTTATAATGTTCTAATGTGGCAGCACTAGCAAATTGACTAAAGTATGATATGGTGTAGCAGATGTCTGGATGTGAGCATAACATAATATACATGAGATAACCTAATAACTGCTGATATTCATTATTTAATTTTTGATCCAGACTATTAATGTCTCTAGTTAATTGCAGTTTAGGTTCAATCGAAGTGTATGTAGGAGTACAATTTTCTACTTTAAATATTTCCAAAATAGACTCAATGAGTGATTTTTGAATAATTTTAATTATTTCACACTCTCGATTATATTTTACGTTAAGTCCCAAATATTTATTTATTTCTCCCAGGTCTTTAGTTTTAAATTTTTCACTAATTTTATTTTTTAAATATTGAATAAGTTTTAAATCATTAGAATTGATTATTATATCATCAACATACATTAACAAATGAACGATCAATTTACCTTGATGATATACATTAAGACACTCATCAGCTTTACATGGTTTAAATTTTAATTCTGTTAAAAATTGGTGAAACATAGTGTTCCACACCTCAGGCGACTGTTTAAGCCCATAATATAGATCGATTTAAAAGCAAAATATTGTCATTACAATCAAAATTGGGTTTGATGCCTTTCGGAATTTCTAAGTAAACTTTTTCTGATAGTCTTCCATTTAGAAAGGCACTACAAATATCGATCTGATGAACGTGGAAATTTAATTGATTGGACAGAGCAAGTAGGGTTCGAACAGTTAATAGTAGTGATGGCAAATATTGATTTTTTTTGTATCGATATAGTATCAATATTTATATAAGAATATTGATACAATATTGATATATCGATATTTTTTACAATGTGCCATTAATGCGTCGATTTAGCAATAAATTTGAAAAAAGAGGAAGAGGAAATAGGATTTAGAAACAAGACGCTGAATATTATCATTATTTATCCACGATTCAAAAATTAAAACTTAGGATTAATAAAATACAGGACAGTTTTCATTTCATAAAAACTTAAATTCCCATACCCAATTTCCAATTTTCAATTTCAAACGGATATCGATATTGAAGGGAAAGTATCGATACATGAAATATTGATATTTTTGGCATCACTTGTTGATAGCTTGCAATTGGGGCATATACTTCAGTAAAGTTAAAGCCTTCTTTTTGTTGGCAGCCCCCAGCTACAAGTCAGGCTTTATACAACCTGTTGCCAATAGAATCAATTTTTTTAGTAAAAAGCCATCTACAAGTGATTGTCAGTTCATTAGATGGATGTTTGACCACCATCCAGATGCAGTTTGAAGCAAGATCATTAACTTCATTCTTAATTGCCACTTACCAGCTTGTAGACTCAGGAAAAAAATTTGCCTCCTCAAACGTCTGTGGACAATCACTTTCGAATAGCACTAGCTGTAAAAAACCATGAATTAACCACATCATGAAATTGTACATCATTTATAACAATATTATCACCCACATTGCCATCAACATCAATCAAATCCATGTTCGAACCATCTACTTCTGTCAAAATAGAATCAGATTCATCATATTTAGATTTAATAACTGAATTTTCATTAAATTCTACATCTGTAGAAAAGAGAATGTCAGGCTTAAATATGCTCACATCGAGCAACTTATATCTGCTAGGAGAATATCCTACCATAATCAGCTTTTTACTTTTTCTTTCAAATTTATGAGAACTATGAACCCAATCAATCATAAAGGCATTGCAGCCAAACACCTTCAGCTTTTCATAATTAAAATTTTTACTATGCCATCTTTCAAACGGAACAAATTGTTTTCTAGTCGGGCATCTCTTAATAATATAAACTGCTCACATTAAATCTTGGCTCAAAAAACCTTATCTAAACTGCTTTCATAAATTAGCATTCTGGCGCAATCACATAAAATTTGGTTCATACGTTCAGCTTTTCCATTTTGCTGAGGGCAATTTCCCATGGTTGGCTGTAATTCTATCCCTTTTTTAGCCTGGGCTTCAAATGGACCATTAATATACTCTGTGCCTGGATCACATCTAAGAGCCTTTACATTATGACTGAACTTATTCGCAACTAACTCATTATACATCCTACATTTTGAAAGAACCTCAGTCTTGTTGTTTAGTATGTACACGAATAAAAATTTGAATAATCGTCAAGAAATGTCAAGAAATATTTCTTATCATCATAAGTAATGCGATGTATAGGAACACAAAGGTCAGTATGGACCAACTCAAGTGGTTCCTTTGTTTTTGGTTCATGACAATCAAAAGGTTTGGGATGTTGCTTGCTCATGACACAGGACTCACATAAAATTCGATCTTTCAAATCAACTTTGGGGATAAGTTCCCTTTTAGAGAACAACTTCACATCAACCTCTGTGCCATAAATCCATTGGACTATTAGTGCATGATGCAGTTAAATTACAAGACTTAGTTACATTACTTGGAAAATAAGTGATGTATAAGTCCAATGTAATACTTTTACCCATTATTATTACTTTATTTTCATTAACTTCATCAATAATATCTATCATCCCAGCCCTAAATTGAGAAAGTCAACCAGTGTTTCCCATACACTTGACAGACAATAAATTAGATGGTAATTCACTAGCAAAACAAACATTGTGAATGTTACATAAAAACATAAATTTGACTTTAATTTAACAGTACCAACTGCCGAAACAACAAGTGAGACATTCTTCTTAGCACTCACAATAGGCATAGGCTTCTTCAATTCAATGTACTTTGAAAACAGAGTCAAGTCATTAATTATGAGAGGTGCTACCCAAATGGACCACAAACGGTACACCAGATTTAGATTGACTTTTGAAGTAAGTAACAGGATCATGAGACATAAAATTATATCCTACCTCCAAACAGTCATTAGACGCGTGTAATGCTGAAGAGCCCTTAGAATCATCTTTTAGTTTCTCCTGATTTATTTTAGAGTAGTATGTTTTTGGTATGTGAACAAGTTTGCCCCAAAAATGACAACGGACATTCCTGTAATTACGACCTGAATTATTATTTTGATTTCTATAACTATTATTATTCCTATAAGACAAACCTGCATCATGATTACTGTTATTACTATTTACCTGACTAGAATTATTACTTTGAGACTGACTAGAATTATACCTACGATCACCATAGACACTACTATTCCCCTGATTTCTAGGAAAATTATTGGACTGGAAATGAGCACATCCTCTACCTTGAAAATTACTCCAATATCGACTGTTGCCACATTGAAAACCCAAAAAGACATTCTCTCCAGTAGGTGCAACATCCACTGAAGGTTTTTGAGAAACTGTTGTCAGAAGAGCCAACACAGCATCTTTTTTGTCCGACAACAAATCATAATGATATGACAAAACTCTACTTATTACGTTATCCCACAAAGGCTTTGGCACATCTTGTAACATTAAATGAAACGGTCAATTTTCAGCAGAAAGAGACTTTAAATACCACAGGATGTACTGCTTGGTTGTTGTTGGATCATCCAATTCATCAAGTTGTTGACATTTAGCTAAAAAGGACATAGTATGAGCTTGAAAATCACCACCAAAAATGAATTGCTGAGTGCACAATGAAGTTCGAAGATCAATGAGCTATTGATTATTATCAACTGAAATGTAGATTGATTCAAGCATATCGCAAGCAAATTCAAAGCCCCTAATGACTTCCAAAAATTGATCGTGCACATTATTTGAGATATTAAACATATAGATTTAGAATTCTTACTGCATCATGCAGCATCCCAATCCTTATTTGCAGGAACATGATGGGCAACTTTGTAGAGGTCTTTCTTTTGTAACAGCAACTCCATTTGAAACTTCCAGCTCTGTAAGTTTTTGCCATCATATAATTCGATGTTGGTTTTTCTTCTACTCTCCATCTCAAAAAATTCAGTCACTTAGTGAAACAATTAACAGAGCGATGAAATCAGGCTCAAAGCCAACAGAGATGAGACGCACAGAAAATGGCAACAACTAAAAGAAAAAAAACAGAAACAAATTAGCAAAATGACATGATCATTACCAGACAGCTTTTGACTGCAGAACTTTGCTCCAGGATCATAATAGTGGCCACATTGAACATTATACATGGGCCCATAACCTGTGAGAAAACAAAACCAAATGACAATGAACTTGAAGATTAAACTAATTACTGAACGCCATATTATTGAACGATGAGTGAAAATATCACAACCAAATTGAGTTAAAAGAACACTTCAGATTCAAATGTGAAAATAAATTTTATTACACATGTACCAGCTCAATGGCTGTAGACTAAATGACAGACAGATATATTAGAGATGATCCCAGAATAAACAGTTTTTACAATATCACAGATTATTACAAATCACATTCAAAAAATTATTCTCACAATAATAATAATAATAATAATAATAATTAATAATAATAATGATAATTAAAAATAATAATAATAATAATAATAATAATATTAATAATAATAAAACTAAAAAAGTCCACTCCAGTGACAAATTTCGAAATTATATGAAGTTTGAGAATTTTATAAAAATAATGGTAATGGGCAAGTCCTATAGGTGATTACAAAAATAAAAATGAATGGGATTACTTAAAGAATAAATTTTGAGTTTCGATAAAGATCAAAAAGTTTAATTTGGAAAAGTTTGGAAGTTTGGAAATATGAAAATTGAAATTTTGGATGTTTGGGATAGGAATAAAGAAGAATTTTTACTCAGATAACTTGAAGTTCCAGACATTTCCTGTATTCACTCAATTTCACTGATTCTCCAATACATCAGATTTAGCATATATCTACCATTTTTGCAAAGGATGCAGCAAACAGCACACCACTGATAAACACAGTTCCAGACTTCATCATGTTCTCTGACTTTTTAGCCATTGGAATGTGAACCTTAAATCACTGACAAAAATCTGCTCCAAGAATAATCGTACAATGCAGGATTGGACAAACCACAAAATCAAAATCTGCACTTCATTCAGATCATTAATGAACAACGCCTTTTGCAAAATGATGACTTCGTGAAATTGTTGCACCTAGGGCAACAGGTAAACCTTACCAAATGGCTCTAGAAACTAACATCCTCCTCTACTGTCTCCTCTGGAACCCGATGCGGCTCAAATTGATTCAGGAAAGTACCCCGATTTGTCTCAAAGGACACACAATAAAACAGCAAAAACAGCTGGTGAAGCGAATAATAAAGTCTTGCTTCACCTGGACAATCTTGAAACGGGTGAATTTTGGATAAAACCTGACCACATAAAAACCAGGTATTGTTCGCCTCCACCTTGCCCGTTGAAACAAACATATGTTCATTCATATATGGAATGGACATTGTAAACGTTTGTGTAAATACTTGTAAAATACAAAACAAAAAAAATATATAAGGAAAAAATGCCCGCACCAACACAATAGAAACTATCGCACAGAAATTTTTTTTTTGTTAATTTTAAAAACAGTTTTGAATAATATAAATACGTAATTGAAAAGAGAAAATTGAAAGGCGGAAAAATCACAACCTTGCGCTTGCAATTAGAAAACTCAAACTACCTGGACAAACCTAGTAATTTTCATATTCGAATTATGACCAAATATTTAATACGTACATTTGCTAAAAAATTATTTCTCTCTTCAGTTTCCCTCAGCTTCGTACGTCCCAAAAAAATTCCCCAAACTGAAATCCATAACAATTCATTCGTAAATAACTTAGAAGTTGCATTTTTTCTGTTCTAGAAAATGTGTACGAAATTAATTTTCTATATTGCAATAATTGTTCCAACGGTAATTATTGTGCAAAGAACATCATCTGATCCATATAGGATAACGACGGTGTCAACTGGCACTTATTTTCAAGAAATAAGCTATATCTTTGTATACTAGTAGTATGAAAATGTATTTTATCGTATGTCAGGTTCAGGGCCATGCCCTAAAAAACGCCCATTTTCCATATATCACTGGTCAATTTTGAGGAAATGCGTATATTTGACCATATTAGACCTACTCGGACCGTATGTCAGGTCTGAACCTGACATACACTCTTAGAATACCATTGTCCTATTTTTCTATTGTCGACCACTACTTCTTTATTATATTGCTATTGTTTTAGATCCGAAATACACTCTAGGAAGGCCATTGTTTGAGTTGGCTATTGTTTTTTGTGTCCTTCGCCATTGTCTTTTTCGTCTATTGTATTATGCTCGAATATTGACCAAGTTATATTGTATACAAGCACAAAATGGCTCTCTCTCACTCTCTCTCTCACTCACTCTCTCTCTCTCTCTGGATATATTTCAAAATTTTTCCAAGTCCAGAATTATATATTCATCCCCCCTTCCTCATCTCTCAATGTGATGTTTTATTTTGAAATTTTTAAAAGTCCTATCTGTGAGGTCAGAAATACTTTTGAAAATTTTACAAGTCCAGAAATATATATCCTCCCTCTCCCCTTTCCATTTGATGTTGGTTACCTATATATTAGCGCTATTTATTCCGATAATTATTATTTATTTATTAAAGTTTTTATTAAATTTTTGGCTGCTGCTGGGATTTGAACCAGCGACATCCAGGTAGCCAAAACCGCGAGGTAGACAACTGAGCATTGAGACAGATTATAATGAATACCAAATGAGAAGTGGTTATATAGTGAAAGTGGTTAATGTAGTATAATTGTATCTCTTTGTTTTTGATGAGTATGATGAAGTATAGTATGATCGCTGGAGTAAATAATTAATTGTTATGGAGGATACATTGTCAGAAGTGTGGAAGAGGAAGGGAGATGAAGTTGTAGTATAAAATACATGGAAAAAGATTAATAAAATGTACGTATAAATGATGTGTTGTTGAAGTAAGTTTATTGTTATTTTTAGTTTAAATGAAAATGACCGAGTTGGTTACATATTTAGAAGACCTTCGAAGGTCGTGTGAAAATGTTGCACATAAAATTTGCAAAAATGAGTATATTTTTTTACCCCCAAATTCGTCTATGTTATTAATGAAGATGGAAACATTACAATCCAGACAATTAGCCTGTATGGAATTGTTACACAAATTTGTTGAACTTGAATTATTTTTAAAATGGAATGAAGTAGCCGCTAGTAAACACGAAGAAATGGAAAAAACTAATGAAGAAGAAGAAGAAGAAGAAACATTGGACGAAGGATACGATACTGTTGATAAATGTTAGCCAAGTGTAAGAGTAGGAAGAAAGTGATGTAAAAAATGGTTGTAATATAATGGAATAAAAGAAATGGTTTCACAAAATAAAGTTTATTATTATTATTATTTATGTAAGTATATAGTTTATATCAAGCCATCGAAGAGTAAGTGAAATTGAAAGATTCGCAATACTTCTTCACTTAGTGGTTTATATGTGAACAATTTTTCATAAACAAGTAACGCATATGCAGTTGTGTTTTTTGGGATACTCTTATTCATTTTAGCCATAATTTTTAAATTGGAAACTCCAGCTTTTAGCGATGTGTCGCGATACTGTAGGTTTATAACGAAGAAAGGCCAAATAGATTTATAATCATCTTTCGAATAATGTGGATTTGGAAACAATGTGAGGTGTTGACTGCGATTATATGAAGCTTCAAATTGAGAAAATTCCTCGTAAAAGTAGGAATAATCATTAGCATCGAAGTCCTCATTATACGAATCATACGGGTAATACTGGGCATCGAGATAGGCTTTAATATCACGCACGTGACAATGTTTGTAGTTACCCATGGCACCAAATTGGAGGGAAAAGTGTAAACGTTACGTTGATCAACGCCTATTCTAATTTCATCACTGTTTGCAAGGCTGCTTGATTTGTAAGGATAATGATGGAAAAAAGTAACATTTGTAATACCATTGTCGATGTTTACTTTTTCTAAAATATCTAAACTACGTACATTATTAGTGAGAGTCATAATTAAACGAGTACTTGCAATCCAAGATTTTGCAAAAAGGCTTTATCTTTCGGTGTTAATTTCACCAAAGTCTGCGGTTGTTTAAGACTTTTTTGTTTACGTTTAGTCTTTTTATATACATTGGAAGACGTATTATTTTTTCCTTGAATTGCGGATAAACTACATCCGTAACCAATACGAGTGATAGATTGAAATGAAGTATTTAGTAAGAACGGCATTATTACAAATAGTAGTTGTTAGAATTCATTTATTTTCAGATTTTAAGTGTAGTAATAGCTTAATATCGTCTCCTAAGAAATCAATAGGATTACTATTTTGATCGGTAATGAGAATTTTAATGGATGATATGTCTTGTTCTGTGATTGGTAAATAAATAATATCTTTTGGTGCCTCTACAATTTTAAAACCAATTGGTACATTTATCGCAATACTATACAGTAAGTGCGAAGGAATATCATTTATATAGAAATTGGATACAATGTTACAAAGAACATTGAGACAATGAATGGTAGCTATGTGAACTGGTTCACAACCTTCTAAAATATTTCCCTGTGTAGTTACTGGAAGATGATCTTCAGAAAAACCTAGAACTGGTCCGAGAGAATTTTCTTTTGGAAAATGAAAAGAGAAGGTTGATGAAATTAAATGGAACTTTTGTCGCTGTTTATCGTATTCGAAGACGATTGCATCAACTGCGGAAAGAAGTTGTGTTCGTGCATCGTCATAGTTGAAGCGGTCAAGAAGTATCAAACGTATACTGTTCTTGAATTGTATAGCTAAGTCGTCAAACTTGTATGAGCCATTTGGGATATGACATACCAAAAATGGAACACCAGTGTTTGGAACAGAAAATTCGAACATATTATTGTTTTCTGTTAGGTTATTCACACTATCATAACCCATGAAGTAAAATAGTCCTAGGCTATGGTTTTGAGTTTTATCCAATTGAAGACGTGGAAAAATATTGCAAATTAAAGGGTTACAATTACGAGATAAATTAAATAAGTAACTCATGTTGATAGTAGCAAAATGATATATTTGTTGGTTTGTTTGTGTGCGCTTGTAAAGAATGTATATACTGTTTATAAATGAGACGTATTTATAACAAATTCTAAACAGAGTTGTCCACAAATTTTGGAGAAATGGTTTTGAAAATTAGTAGTATTATATAAAATAGTAGTTCCATCGAGATAATGTAAAATTTCTTTAGGAGGAGGTAAGTCTCCATAGCTATCAAAATAAATACACGTATTATTTATTTTACAAAAGGCAACCCAATGTGTACGGGGTTATCAATATTATCGAAATTAATAACCATACTTTCTTTTGGAAACGTACATACAGACGGTGACTCCCATTCCCAAATCCAAATTACGCAATCGATCGCTAGTAGTAGGTAAATATGACAAAATATAATAAAACTTTAGGGCCACAGTGAGAATACACAACCTACATTATCATTTTCTTAAATAACCAATAAGCAGTTGGTCAAAAAATCAAAGTAGACAACTTACTGACGTAATGGGAGCCCACTGAGAACAGCTGGTTTTAGTGACACATCTGAAGTGAACAAATGTTGGTGCTTACAGTAGGTATCTGCCTACTTAACCAAATGAGGCTCATCCCGCTATGAAGTGGGTTTTGATGGGTTCTTATTGCGGTAGTCAACAAAAGTGAAGATTCACTGCTATAAGTGGCAAAAAAGAACCACTTTTCACTCTTCATTTCATTTTGACACAATCCGAGGAATAAAGGGACTTCCTTTAAATTAGGATATCTTTCAACATGAATAGGTAATCGACGTACAAAATTGTTGCCTTTTTAAAAATCACTCACTTATACATTCATTCCATTAATGTGCAACATAGCAATTTGGTTTTCAATTTGGAGTATTCTGAAACCATTACCTGTTGTTATTTATTAATTGGCACATACTGACAAATGTGTTCTGTGATGCAAATATAACAGAACCTCATGCAATGCATTCAACAAAATGACAGCCTTAGTGAAAAATGGCAGAAAAAAATAATTATTTCACTACTTGATATTAATTGAGAGGTACGAAATATTCTGCTTTTGGGTACGAAATTAATGAACATACAACCTAACTAACTGAAGTTTAGATATCGTAGGCAGTCCATTTTGGTAAAAGTAGGTACTTTTAAGTACAATATATTTCTTCAGTTTGTGAATTTTTTTATTGTTTTCGTTTATCCCTTTCTCCTTTACCAAATGTTCTCGTATGTCCCATTCTCAAAATTTGGGGGGGGGGTTAATGAGATGCCTAACCCATTGTTTTCCTATATTTGAAACTTTTTCTTCCTTGATTGTCACCTCCTGTTTTTTTTTTATATTTGAAATTTGTTACAAATGATATTGTAACGTATATTTTCGTCTATTTTTAGAAATGACGAACATATTCGTCCACACATTTTCGAATACCAAAAATGTAGATATTTATCAACAATAATCATCCTATAACTCTTTATAAACAACCACTAAATTACCCGTATTTGATTTTATAAATATAGATATACTTTCTGTATATTCATGACCTAATTGTGCCTGCCCCTCGAGTACTTGACGAGTCAGCACAACCCTATAATAACAACACCCTACCTCACTTTACCTACCTGACATGTATGTTTTCATACCCTGAACAAGTATATAATCCCTCGATTCAGTGGAATAAGACACAGTTCCTCGACAGCTACTTCTAAGTACCTGGAACCTCTCTAGTAGAAGTCTCTAGTGAACAGATAGTCTTGCTTGTTGAATCGTGATTGTATATGTATAAATATTAACGTTTGTTATGTACTGTGATGTACGAATTATTATTTTATTAAATGTGTAAACTCACTCGTGTGTTTTAAATATTATTGAGTCTCTAACCAATGTTAAGGTCCACCATAGTCTGTGGATGATAAACTTAAATCTATTCTAGAAGTATTACTGCTTTTAAAGTACGTGGTATTTCGTGTATGGTGTAACACTGAAAGTGGTTCTAATTAGGTACATTACCACCTCTTTTGGCCGTTACAGATAGCCTAAATAATTAGGCATAGTATCGGTTGCTTACTATAATGTTTTTGAAATATTACTGTTATTTTTAATTGACTTAAATTAATATATGAGGCTATCAGTTTAACCTTTATATATGAATGTGTTTGTCTGCAAATTACTGGAGCACTACCAGACCATTTTCAATGAACATTTTTATTTATAATAGAGGATAATCCCATTTAAGTCCTACATTTTTTTTTTTAAATTATAGTTTCATTCAATATTTGTAAAGTTAATCCAGTATTCTAGAATCTGGTCGTAAATGAAAGTCGAAAGAAGATTAACAAGAACTGAGATTTACAAAAACCGAGGAAGATTACAAATAAGTAATATAAAATGGAAAAAATTTCTCTCCACCTTGATTTGGAATTTTGAAAAAAGTTTTGAAAAATATCTATATACTTATAAAAATTGATCTCATGAAATGACGAAGGGGTGGAATTTCTTAAGCCAACTTGAAGGTCCATAGCCGTAATATGTAGAACGCTGGCTTCAACAGTTCCAGTCCTTACATCTTCCTGGTGCTACTTTAGAAAGGTTTTTTTTAATATTTTTAGGGCATTCTGACATTTTTGTTTTTGATATTCCATTTGTTTAGATAAACAATCTTTTTTTCGTTTCCTCATACATTAACGTTAGTGGCAACTTTTTAATTCACAATAATTTGTATGTACTATGATATTTACCGAAAAAAAAAAAAATGGTTTGAAGTTGCTGGATTTCAAAATCCTCATTATTCATAAAAAATTTATCCTATTTCTTCAAATTTAAACTTTTTTTTTATCCTCTGGACTATTGTTATTTCGTGTCTACAATAAATCTCATCACATTGATGTGGTTTGTCTTTAAACCACAGGTTGGTTGCTATATACATGTAGGTATATGTCAGGCAATTCATTATATATCATTAACATCAAAATCAGCCTAATTTATAACCTGTATTTTGTTATTACACTATTTACTTACATAGCCGAATTATTATTTTACGTTGGTGCATCTCATGTGAAATTATATTCTCTTTTATCTTTGTTTTTGACTATTTTTGTTATTTCTGTTCGATAGGTATTGATGAATATTTTCATATTTTTACATGTGGGGATTCACTCTTGAATGAGGTAAAGGGGCTTGTCTCCCTCCACAACAGTCGTCCTGCCAAATGATTGTGAAAATTGTCCTTCACACGTTAAACAAAACTTTGCAAATAATAAGTTGGACTTGGCATATTATTATGATTCAATTCGGATCATGACAAATCGAGCTTGTCACCCATTATGTCACACTGCCAATCATACATCGTAAGTGCCTGGCCTTACTTCATCCATTATACCGTAGTAATGAACAAAGTATGACATAATTAATGATCGATCAATGTCACCACGTATGTATTAATTACATAATTATGTGTGCTTGTGTGACAGTAATTAGCCAAATATAAATATCCTCAACAAACAGTAGTTATTAGCCAGTGTTTATTGAGGTTGGCCCGCCTATTCTTATGTTACAAGTTTAATTAAAATGCAAATTAGTCTGTTGACTACTTTCTGGAGTGCGAATATATTTTATTGTCACGACCAAAGATATTCCGCACTGCAAATGATCTTTTATTTAGTTTCCTATCCAGTCCCTACACTACACTTAAACTTTCAAGGCAAATTCCGTCCATAAATTGTCATTAATATTGTTTGAGTATTGTGGTAACCACCTCGTTGCAGTGCGTACATACTACAACTATAATATTTCAATATTTGTGACAAATTATGAAAAAAAAATATATGAAAAGAAACAGCTGAAACCACAAATTTCACATTTTTAAGATTGTAGATATGCTCTGTGGATGACGTTATTATAATACTATATTTCTTATAAATCCTTCAAATAAACATTTCCCAAGGTGACTTTCACGATACAATAGTGTAGCTAAAACATACGTACTGAATAGATCTCTTGAATAAATAGTCATTTTTTCGATTTTATAGAGCTGCAAAATGGTGTCATCGAAGGGAAATTATAAATTTCCTCGGAAAATTCAAAAAATAAAAAAAATATTAAGGAGTAGCCTTGCTTGGAAACCTAATGAAAAGCGTATTATTCGGCAAATTGATACGTATCTATAAGGTGACCTGTAATTTTTCCCAATATACTTTACCCGTTTTTCCATCTCGAATTCTCCCAAATTTTTTTTCCTCTTCGAAATACTTTTTTTTTCTCATTTAAAACACGATGACGGATTATTATTTTTTTTGAATTATTATTCATAAAGTTTTTCGTCACCATTATAATTTGTTCTACGTATTTACACGTACGCGGCTAGGTTACAGTCTCAAACTTGTTCAGCCTGTTGTTCCCTATTATTCGCCTCTTAGCCTAGCCGCGAATCTCGTACATCTATACAATAGCCTACAATGTATACTCGTAGCTGCTTGCCTAACTTTTGGCGGTCCGTACGTTTGCTCGCCTAACGGACCGAAAAATATGATAAATTTAAATTGTTGCCGCCCGAAATATTTTACTTTATTTTCACAGATGATTGGCTGTATTTCAGTGGCGTGAGATATGTACGAGATGATGCAATTAGTGGTGAGTTCTGGGAGGAATTTCTTTCGATACCTAGCGCGATCCTTGTAGTTTAAGCTACTCTTCAGTTGAATTTTAGCAGTTGGATAGCGCCGCGTAGAGGTTTTTGCCTCAAAAGTGTTTTATTTTGGCCATCTAATTTTCACTCAAAATTTAGAAAACTTAATCAAAGGGGCCTGCCCTCATCGTCTAATGTTAAAATAATAATCGCGAATTGTGTGTTTAAAATTATCCTTGATCACAAGGTTTTGGGCTAAATTTTGGAAAAAAAACGAAACATCTGATTTCTAACACTTTTCTTGTTGTTTCATCCATTGGGGCAGCCAATTCATAAGGCTTTTTGTGTTAATCAAAATCAAAAATATTATTTGGCTCTCAAGGTCAAATTTGAATTTTGGGCCTTTTGAAATTCGAAAAAGGTCACAGAGGGGTGTCAGAAACCGCACCTCATAGTGATCCTGCAACAAACCAGACTGAGCAATGGGAGCAGAGGCAGAATTCCGGTAGTTGTGAATTTCTTCCAACTCTTGCTGCTTCCATCAACTTCAGTGTTTGTCAGCGGGGCTACAACAGCCGGATCAACAAAGGGCGCTGCCAGAACTACACCACTGGAACTGCATCGTCTCCAGGCCGCTGCGGAGCTGTTAACGGAAGATCAGTAAATATATGGTTTTTTTATTACTCTGTTTCGGTAACTCTTTCTTGGGAATCAAAATCTAAAATGATAGCCTAATAATCAGGCATGTGGTGGGAGGGGGGTGGTTGGTTATTCTGGTAATTGGGTGTCTTCCTGAAATGGTGAATTTTCCTTTTTCTTCCTCTATTGTCTATTCCTACACTTGGCCATGCAGGTGTTCCTATGTTTTACTTGCCTTTCTGTTGGCTCTTTTTTTGTGTGTGGTTTTTGTGATTTTTTCGGACATCACACAGTGCTACCACACTGGAACTAATGGTAATAGGTAGGTGGCAGCGACTTATAGTACTGAGTACTGGGGTGTGATTGCGAGCATCAATTGCATAATCGGTATCTTTGGTAATGTACTCATCAAGACTCTAACGTGCTCATCCTCCTACACATGTGAGAATGGTGCTCAGCACTGAAAAACATGCAGGTGTAGAAGGTACTTCTGGAACTTGTACTAACGAGATCGGGATTTTCTATCCTAATAGTAGCTGTACAAAGTTCTGCCAATCTGGATCTGAAGTAGAAGAATTTTTATTAGTATCCCTACTGTTCATTCTGTCAGAATGTTTCTTTTGTCAACATTGAGGATTGGATTTATTCAATCCTCTTGGGTTCAATTTGGTTTCTTCTAAAATAACCACAAAATTTCTCCTGCCTTTAGCTTGAGAGGTGTTTCTATTTTGTGGGAGATTAAGTTTATCGATCTTTTTAGTTGCAGAAGTGCAGATTGGCTCCAATAACTCCCTAATTTTTATGAATTATCTTACTGCTTTGAACAAATGTTTACATGGACATTTGCTACTTTTTAGGGTGTTTTGGTAAGATCGGGGTGGGAATTTTTTGACTATTATGTTAAATAGTTGTTCTTCATCGATTACTTTTGCAAGTAATCAGTACCTATCTACCATGATAGTGAGTATATCTAATGCATCAAGTATTGATGTGGTATCATTATTGGTGATTATGTGTGCAGTTAATTTTAACCACATTTCCACTCAAATCTTAGATTTGTTCCTGTATCTGCTATCTAAAAATTTTAGTCAAATGTAGCTAAGTGATTGGGGGAAAAGTAGCTGGTTTTCTTTATCAAATATTTTGGGAGGGCACCTTGTAACAAATTAATTTTTTGTGGAATAGGCAACACCATTTCATTTGTTGATGTGGTTATTAAAGCTGTTAATGAAGCCTGGATAACCCAAAATGTTACCGTTCCACTTTTCTAAATAAAGTTTAGGAGGTTTGAGGTTTGAAAACCTAAGGTCTACCTCATCCTTAGAATCATGTTCCCAACATTTAGAAATGTAGTTGTCGGTAGATAGTTCTGCGATAGAAATGTTCGTTTCCACCCGCACTTCTGTTTGTGTGTTAGATTCTACCGAATTTCACGGTAGTTCCCTGTTCATTATGTCTAATGGTAGGAATGAAAGGAGGGTAAGTGAGGGGGTTCAAACAAGTCCTCTTTGGGCTGGGTTCTCCCTCTTGACCTACAGAAGATAAATTAGGATTTCTTTTAGAAAGTGTTGTTTCGTTACCTGTAACAACTACTCCTTCACAACGGCTACGTCGGGTGGGTTTAAGTTTCTCTGGAAACATAGTGTGTTGTGGCAAACAACCCTGTTCAGTTTGTTTTGAACTGTCCGGGTGGTAGCGAAGCATAAACTCAGCAGGCTCCATTTGGAGGCTGCTATGGATCTTGTTTGAGAGCTCCAGGATGCGTTATGAGAGGAGGTCAATTCCTTGTGGACATTGGCCTCCTTCCACAAGTCATCCTGAAGCTCTGAAGCAAGCTCTAAAGCAAGTTTGTCCCACCTTGCCTGTTCCTCTCATCGTCGCTATTTGTCCAGTTCATCCTGGTATACTGACTGTATGGGATCAGGAAAGACTGGATTCTCAAAATTTACCTTGATGTTTGATGGGATGACAAGCAGTTTCTGACAATACTGTCATGCTTTTCAGAGATTTTCCTTGTCCAGGCTCCGTGAAGGAAACTCGAGGTCTCTAAGTGAGACCAAAATTGCACTGTCCTCATTCAGGATCAATTTGTAGGTGTGCCCATGTACAAGCAGTGTTTCCAACTTATTTACCAGTGTCCGGATGTAGTTCTCACAGTCTTCTAGCGTGACAATGAACTGGTGACATTTGTCATTTGTGTCGGTCGTTTCGCTGAGAGTATATGTCGATGCTCAACTGCAGGTTCAGTCTGGTACATTGGAATTGGGGGTTTTTGTTCGAGGTTGTTGGATGTGGGTTTGGTAGTTTGGCTTCCACTTTGCATAGCTCCTCATCTTCATTACTTCTTCAGCCCAGGTTAGGGGTGGAGCTGATGATATGTCTTGCTGACATGATGTGGAGGCTTTGGTGAACTCCTCTTCCCATAATAAATTGTCCGGTTTGAGGAGTGTGTTAAGATCCTCACCTTGTTTTTTGCTACTTTTTTCAGGATTCATGTTCTGAGAACAGAATATGTGAACAATGGTATCCGGATTTATGTAATTTAGTCAGTCCAAATTTGTAATTGTTTTATATAAGTCTTAGTTGAAATCTCTTTACAAGTCTTTGAGATTGGGAGTAAATTGTATGACATACGTGTAGAGTTATTGTGGGAGGAAAATTTTGGAGTGGAAGCATTTTACTGTCAGTTCAGATTGAACTATTTCATGTTTTTTGGGCCACAAGAAGAAAAACATTTCTTGTTTTTTGGGAACTGAGAATTCTCAGATAAAATTAAATTTTGAAGTATTGATTTGAGGTTGTCAAAAAACACATTGCTCCTGCTACCATGTAGTGGTAGAAGTTTAAAGTATTTGTTTAAGGTCGTAAGGACAATAAAAGTTTATAGTTGTCACACACCTCAGCATGCGCATCTGGTGGAACAGCAACTATTTGCGTCGCCTCAGGCCAGTTTCTACCAGTCATGGAAAGTCCCTAGCGCATCGCCAGTGCGCAGGGGACTTGTGGGCAGGGCAGGGACAAACCAAGCCCGCTCTTTGAGTAAAAGTAGTGGGGAAACAAAAGATATCACTTGGAATGAAATTATCAATTCGATAAAACAGAGTTTAAAAAAGAAAAACAAAAAAAGTAAAGCTGTTGGTCCCATTATGCACAGCATGTAAAAATAATAGAAAAATAAAGAAAATATACAGGCATAAGATAAAACAGAAATATATTACAACTATCTTCAGAGAGGTAAGAAGAGTGGACAGCTAAAATGGAGAAAAGAAGAGGAGAAAAAAAAGGTAGAAAAAAATGTTGATACTTGATATATGTATAAAGTGTTCGTGAGGAAAACTCATAGTAGAAGGAACGAATCGTCGGAGTATACAGCCAGTTCACTCAGATCTGAAGCTGTCAAGTTAGTGAAATCAAAATTTTCGATATAATACATGAGGACGACCGAATACGTCTCTTGTTGCGCCTGGTATATAAAAATTGAATTTTTTCTGCGCCCAGATGATATTTGGTATTTTTCAAAAACTAGAGAAGTATCGCGAAGTATTCCACCATTGTGTTTTCCATAACACTGATACATATCCTGTTTCCTTTCACTATATACTCGTAGGTGTCGAAACAGGACTATATTCCTTCTGATTACTATTCCAGTGTCAAGCATTTTAACTTGGTCGATTAGAAATCCTTCGTCTTTGAATATTTTTTCGGAGAAAATTGATACGCATACTGTAACCAGACTTTCTAAATCCAAAGTCTGCAGCTGATCTCTGTTAGTGAAAATGTCACGAAATTAATGAAAATATAGTGTATGGAGAGGGGTAGACGTCCGCGTCAATATAAAACCAATGTAAGACATTATTTAAAATAACAAGATAAATTCATTGGGAATAAATCAAATTACATAGGTAACATTTGAATCTAATAGTTAGGAATAGCCCACGGATAAGGTTTTATTAATACAAATTAAACCACTTGTTTTAAACTGGTTCATGTTGCCAAATATACGACAATATTACAATTTCCAAGGTAAACTCATTGTAGAGGATGAATATTTTTTATACCCACTAAAAAGCAAAAGCGTCATGTGTTTATCTGACTCACTTTTACCCTAATTAAGTACCAAATTTTTGATTCGGGAATATGCACCATATGTTTTTTTTTCTAGTCATACCCAAAAGTTCCGATGAAAATATTTTTATTTTTTTGGTAGGTACCTACATACGAAAAGTGTATTTTTACTCAATTTTCGCTATTTCTACAGCCTCATTTTGCTCTTAAGAATTAAACCTTTTTCTTTATCTTGGAATTTTTACTGTCGTTATCTCTTAATCTATTCTCATACACACGTTTTCACACACGATGAACTTTCTGTAATGTTGATCATTATAGTATAATATTCACATGGAATGGCCACGTCCCATCGCAACCAAAACCAAAAGACATTACAAATCTTAAAAAATCCAACTTACCAGCTAAAGTTATTTAGATTATTTAGAGAAGTTGACCCACTCCCATAAAGCCAATGTAACAAAAATGAAGTCAGTTTTTAGTTGGGACAAATTATCCTACAAATAGCACTCATTCATTAGCTCTTCCTGGCTGTTTAATGTGCAGGGAATTTGAATCGCAACCGTCACTAGCATTTGCATAGGATAAAATTTCCCTAGTGACATTTGAAACCATTTCCTTATCAGAGTACGTCAATTTTTCTAAATAGTCGATATAACTTCACTACTGAGTACCAAAAATTTACCAGGGGCATTGATATGATATTGTGAAGAAAAAATTAATTTCTAGTTGGCCTCAATTATACGCATAGCCAAATGTATCCGTAACTATAGTCACATGATAGCGTTACAGAATACAAGCGCCTGTCATCAGACAAAGAGGATGTTTTTTCAGATATTTCTGGTTGCGTCTGTAAACGGATAACAGATGAAAAGTACTCGAGAGAATAAAATATGAGATTGCTGGCAGTTTGAGCTTTTTTAATATAATAAACAATCTGAGTAATCCACTCTGATAGATATAACGTAAAAAACAAGAAAATAATTTAAAAAAAAAAATTACAAAAAGAAATTTTCGCATCATAAAGATTTGAACACTGGTTGTAGGGGTGACAGTCCAAGTCATTAATGGAGAGTCACAGAGAAGCTTACAGAACTGTTGCTTTAAACATAACTACATACAACACCACTCTAAAAACACCTATTATAACCTTTGATATTGCGAATAAAAATATCCTCTTTGACTGAATGTACAAGCTTCTTACAGAAATAGCTTTTACATAAAAGATTACCAACATACTCAACACTTGAAGACAAAGAAATTTACCTGAATTCACTTTGGGTTCAGAAGACAATGCAAGATAATCAGTCAGGAGTTCGAAATTTTATCACCAATACGCCAGTATTCTTAGTATATTAAGATTTCATTTTTACATTGAAAACAGGTTGTCTACTGGAGGGACATTATCACATATCAGATGATATCCTTGAAACAGTCCAAATTCCTTGTCTAGGCATTGCCTAAATTACTCTTCTTCTAACTGTACATGATGAAAATCAAAATGCCTATGTATATGAAAATGAATACTAGCATATTATAGTATTATACACGATAAGATATTATACCTTGCAAGACAGGAACAAAATACACACGATATTTGAAAATGCAGAGGAAATTAAAACCGTTACAGGCTAATTTAATCGAACCAAACCTCTGGATATCAAACGTATGAATGAATTTATAACAGGACATAACTGGATGATAGTAAACTACAATGATTTCATCTAGGATCTGGGAAGATGAAGCAACTTCAACCCAGCCTAAGAGTAGGAGAAATTGTAATTGACTGACAAATTTAACCTTTTTTTTTACTTAATATTACGTAGTATAGGTATATATAATTTTTCCTTTGAAAATCAAATTTACTGCGTTTCCTATCCAATTTGGTAAATATTATTGTGACGTCCGAAAACAAACGTACATCCCGAGTATAGGGAATGATATCACGATTCGATGTATATCAATAAGTCTCGATCAATCGTAGAGTCGAAACCACAAACCAGCTCAAACAGTTAGGCCACCAGCCTACCAGCGATAGCTCCCAAGGCCTACAAAATATGTCGGGCGAATTCACGTAATTGGAAATAAATAAGTTGGCCGACCCATTATCACAGTATACACTTTATTACAATCGAAAAGGTTACTTACAAGTATGGTAAATAATATCAAGTCGTACAGGTTATACTTCACATCGCCTCATGGTTCTCGAAGTTCGGTGAACCATCAAATCTCGATCGGATATTCGTTTTGAGTTCGAAAGAATAATATCGCGAGTCATTTAAATCTACTACTGACGTTCACATTCGAAAATATCGGTGAAAACAATTAAATGGTGACTTGCTGTCGTATAAAAAAGCTGTATTTGTCATGAATAATATTTCGTATTCACGACGAACAATATTCACAGTTCTGAACATGATCCTCCAGGGCAAATGTATTTGGCCAATTTTGTTTAGTGTGAATTAAAATTTGTTTTTTTCAATTAAGAAACCTGTTTCAATATGGATATCATTCAAAAACAATATCATGTGCAGAAGCTGCGAACCTAAATCATTTAAGAAGTCATTTGAATAAACTCGGCTAAAAACAAATATTGATTTAAAAAATCTCAGTATGTTGGTAACAAGCTTATTTATAAAACTACTGTGAACTCGGAACAAAATATGAATGGTGTATCCACAATGCTAAATTGTGTTGGTGTGCGTGACTAATAGAGTATAAGTAGGCCCGTAACCAAGGAGGCCAGAAGACAGTGTTCCCCCTCCAACAAAAAAAAGCAAAAATTAGATATCTTTCGCTCTCCAGACCCCAGCATACCCATTTTTTTAAACTTTTCCCTTTTGTGACAATTCAATACGGAAATTTTTTTGTGGTAATTGGAAACATTGAATATTTAAATCAATATAGGTATTTTTATCAATCTTATTCGGTACTATTCAATATCGTATCAACGTGAAATGAAAATCAGGTGGTCAGTTATTATTTTAATGTTTTTTCCTTGATATTGCTCTGCTCTTCTCCAAGCCATAACGTTTATATAAAATATTAAATTATAGGTAATATTAAGTAGGACTGAGGAGAGGGGGAAGGAGCATTCTCCACAGTTTAGACCTTTTATGGTTCGGCATTTAAAGAAAATAAGAAAATTAATAGATTTTCTTCTTGGAAAATCACTGAAAAACCCCGAAAAAAATTTGTTTGGTCGCTCTGCTCGCAAAATTGCCTCTTCTAATATTATTAAACTTCTCCCACAGATAAAATTTATTCTGGATACTGCATTGAACACAGATATAATTATGTTGTTTTAAATTTTTTGGAAACCTCATAAATTTTTTCTCCCCGGCGAACCCGAATTTCCTCACTACCGCTGGTAATATGATATATCTGAGAAAAAAATCTTGCCTTGGACGCCCTGGGATTGCACTCTGGTCACAGACCCGGGTATAAACAATGTATTCTACTGTCAAAGGACATTTGGCTGTTATCAGGTACTCCCACTCCATTTTTATCAAATTTCATAGAGCCCCGCTCACAAACCTCAGTCAGAAATTCGGTTTCAAAATAAAAATCTCTAAAATCATCAACTCGAATCACACTTGGTGCAGACTTTCTTATCTATGTACTTAGGTACCACAATTAGGACTAATCTCCTATTGGCGCTCTTGTATTCCCAGTTATTCAATTACGCAACCAATTTATAAAGTGAAATTAATTTTGATTTGATTTCGCAATAGCCGAAGTTAAACAACGTAATCGCCTCCCTTTTTCACTGGATAAGGGTTTAATTTTGTCTCATTCTCTGTATTTTTATCTTTCAAAATCATATTGTTGGAAAAGGAAAAGAATAGATTTTTTTTTTTTTTATGAATCGTAAGTTTACCCAGAGAAAATAGGTTTGGGAGCCGTAGCAAACATATGAAATCGTAGTATCACACTGAGGCCCTTTCCTCGACCATTCCTAATCAATTATTACGTCCTATTTGAGCATATTAAAATTGACGAAGAAAACTCACTCAAATGGAGCCCCATTTTGGATGATTTCGTGGAGATATATTACTTCTACTTGTTCAGAAACATAGTTTATCGTTTCAACTGTATTCAAAATGAATTCCACTATTAAGTCATTTTCAAGTATTTTTAGATTAGGAATTCTTTTTGGGTTAGTCCGGAGCTCAGTTCTGCTATAGATCGTAATCTCTTCTTTAATGCTGATTATTTTCTTTTTAAACACATAAACGACATTGGAAGCACTGGTCATTGATATGAAAAATACTTCGAGGTTATCATCTTCCACCCAGTTGCTTCGAATTGGCCTGTGACGCCCGTAACATGGCACCATATTTTGGAATCGATCTTGTCTAAATGGGTGATTCAGGTATGTCGACTCGAGGAATGTCACTAGTCTATAGAAGCATCGTGGCAATTTCTGATTGTAGAAAGCTTGTAAGTTTAGATGAATCTTCCAGTAATATTTGTACAAATCAGACCGAAATAGCGATTTGCAGAAATTAGCTGACACTTGAATTGGAAGATCACAAAAAACGCTGGAACATAACAGAAATAAAAATAAGTTATTTGGTTGAATCGGTGACCAAGATAGGAATGTTACATTCATTACAATGTAATAGCAGTGACCCTGGTTGACATACAAACGAAGAATGAAAGCAAAAAGAGAAAGCTGCTGGTTTGCGAAGAGAGGTAGAATAAATCTACATTCGCAAGTCTGACATCATGCACATTATTTTTCTTGCTTCATACACATTTATAGCAGATTTTCAAGAAAAACTTGCTACTATTATTTTTATTTGCAGCAGGATAATAAATTAAGCTTCAAAATGAGCCAATGTCCAATAATTTTAGTCTATTTCAATCTATAATAATATAATATATACTAGTTTTTTTTCATTTTGTGTAACAACGAAAAAAGTTTTTTGATAAGGACATAAAATTTATTGATTTGTTAGAACTGAAAGACATTCACTATTTTAGAGGGGATGTGGCAGCTTTATTGGTTGATATAAGCATAGAGGAAGCATTTTTGCCCTTTCAATGGTAGTTATTTTTCTATTTGCTTTACTTTTGAGCTTTCAAATTTGTTTCATTTGTTCTGTCTGATATTTTCAGAAAAAAATATCTTCGATTTAAGAAAAAAATGGTTGAGTCATAAATAGCAAGAACTGTTTCTTTTTTTTTAAAGTAGGTTTTCCACAAAAATAGACGTAAGTATTAATTTCATTCTCATGGAAGAACCCAGGATTAGGAACAAGTAGGGCAACTGTTGCACCTTGATCCAGGGTTCGTGTTCACCCTTTAATAATATTGAGAAAAACAACGGCGCTACTTATCCCAAGTTTACACAGTCATTGCATCATATGGTAAGGATCAATCGGCTTTATTCGTACACCTAAAAGCTGCTATTGCTTTTATGTAATCTATCTATGATAATGTGTTTGAATATCATGAATTGCGATTTGAAAAAAAATTAATCATTTTATACTCTTAATTTCTTATAGGTAACATAAATAAATCTGAAAGCATTTGAAAAAGGAACACCAACATGAATTCACTCGTAAAATAGAGCAAGTGTTTGAATATATATCTTGATTTTAGTTTCTACTGATTAAATCTTATTTGGATAGGTCATTCACGATGGTCAAACTTCACAATTTTTTGTAGGTTGACCCACTAAAATTTATTAAAAATTGTGAATACAGATGAAAAAAATAGGTAAATAATCGCGGAAAATCAACAATAGATCTTTTTCACTGAACAGAATTGAGCTTAATCGGTCGATTAATTTCATTATGAATGTTTCAAAATGATATCTTGTGTTTGAAAATCCGATGAAAATTAACTAAGTTATTGAAGCAAATTACTGTTTTGATCAACCTGTATCAGTTTAACCTACTTTTTTTGTTTCATTACTCAAATGAATATTTTGGTTTTATTTTTAGGAATTGGTATGAATATGAGTATATTACCTACGCAACATGGCAGGAAAGTAAGAAATTATAAATGGATGTGAAGTTCACAAGCATGAGCTGTAGGCGTGTGTGGTAACTCAACAAGTTGATATTTACTCACTTCGACCAAGTTGTGGAGGATACTTCATTAACGAGACGAACAAAAATTTCTGAGTTTAAAAAAAAAACGGCGTTTTCATCTTCATTTTTAACAATCTTGAGTCATTTGCAATAATGCTTCAGTCATGATTGTTATGAAAACCCACTCTTACGAAGATATATAGGCAATGAACAGAAAATAATATGAATATATATCATTTTAGACCGTAACATAAACACAATATTTTTTAATCCAATAGGAAATGGAAATCCAATTAATTTCTCAACGGGGAGATAAAGTAACTATTTTTTTCACAGTGGTAAAGGTCATCAGAAAAACGTCATTTTTCCACTAGTTAACAAGATGATCAACTGCAATTTTTCGTCCCATAGTTACTAAATATAAGTGAGTATATAATAATTATTATATAATAAATTATTCTCTTACCGGTACCTATGTATAGTAAATACAAAACTTGTCAAAGCAGTACAGGCTGTAATTTTCATTCAATAGTCACAAAATTTAGTACAAATATTTGTGTTTGGACCTTGACGAGCCCTATTGATTTTGGTTCAAATCAACCTTACGATTATGTTCTGTAGGTACTACCACGTTTCGTTTCATGTGGTTTAATGACTCTAAAATTAGTAATCAGACAGACATTTATTTGGAATTAATGTAACATACAGCCAAGTTTGATTGGAATTGACTTCATGTTCATGTCTTGGCGCATATGAAGGTGTCAATTTTCGATATCAACTCAATAAAAGTTATCATTCTTATCCAATAGTCGCGAAATTTTGTATACAAAAATTACCTGTTAACCCAAAGACTGGACCTACAAAATTTGTTTTTAATTTTCCAATTTGTTTTCAAATTATTAGCTATTTCGAGTGACTTTCTTACTTTTTACCTTAAGATAATAGTCACAAAAAGTCTATTTTTCAGGATTGATAAAAAAAAACTCTTGTTTTGGTCTAAAAAAATTTAATTACCTCAAAAATTTTACTTTTGTGAAAAATTCCCATCTTTAAGTCTCATGTTATACCCGTATGTACCTAGGTAGGTACTCAATGTGAAATTTTTTGTATATTTCGATATCATAAATTTTTGATGAATATTCAAGATATGAAGAGGAAACTCAAAATTTGATTCTCTTTATACTCTCATTATTGATTTGTATTCTCCTTACAACTCCTATCACCGGTTTAATAGGCGAATGAATAATTTTTGGCAACATTAAAAAGTAAATAAAAATAAAAATTTCAAAACTTGGTTGACGATAAATTTATCATTGTGCAATAAAAAACCATAATATTTCAATATTAATTTATTAATTGATGCTCATATTAACAAGTCTGTAGATGACTAGAAGCCAACATCAAATTATCAATTATTGAGATTCCAGGTCCTATAATATGTGCAATTTTTATCTGTTGTGTATAGCGATAATCATGAAATTGGATGATAAGCAGATTAAATATCCAAAATAAAAACATTAATTATTGCAAGAAAGTTTACGTATTGCTGATGAATATATTGAGACGCACACATTTCTGTTCAACGAATTTTCTTAAACATTGGACCTATCTTAGTTTGTTTTTTAATACTAAAAAACTTCTATTCTGTGACGCTTATATACATAAGTACATACATACCGTACTTACAATTTTATTGATCCTCGTATTATACTAATAGGATAACGGTTCTATACTTATCAACATAAATTATTTGATGAAAATCCTTTCATAGTTTACTACTAAATTTGTCGTTTTTCATGCCTAATTAGCTAAAAAATCCATAGTTTTTCGGGAAAAAACTATGAGATTTCGGAAAGGTAGTACAAATATAACTATTTACCCTAGACTCAGTCCACTAGAGAATGTAATAAGATAACATTGACATGTATACTATACATTATAACCTGAATGGTTTTCTTTCCATAAAATAAGTGTATTAAACGTGGGTCCAGAAAGGTTGCCTACTTGCTCCTAAAGCTATTGGCATATTGTTTGAGAAATACCCGTAGATATATGACTACTGTATCGTGGGCTCCGCCTACAATCTCATGCGCACCTAGCAGGAGAGCTGGGAACTCGTCTACTGAAGAAATGTATGTAGACGAGTTACTGGGCTGAGGAGGTTGCCAACATTCGTCGTTGTGCGACAGGAGTGAACAGAGGTGCGTGAAAGGAGTGTGACGACGATATTTTTATAGTCCCTTGGACGTAAAACCAATCTATTATATAAGTACCAAAACCCGTAGTGTCTCTGCCACTACATGGTAGCAAGAGCATCGGGAGTTTTTATACACGAATCAGATCCTTTCTTATAGAATCTGATCCTAATTAGAAACTCTAAAATTAAAACTCTAATGAATTTTAATTTTTTCCTGGTGCAAAATGAAAACAGATCCTTAAATAGAATCTGTTCTCGAATTTGCCTACTACGCTTCCACTTGCAAACAGAATTGATACCTATCATAGGTATTAATTTTGCGGTACTTTTTTTTTCGAAACTACAAATTAGCTTCGAAGCAATTAAATAAAATAATACGTTTTTTTCTATCTTCAAAATAAAAAATGTATCTTTAGCCAAAAGTTGAACTAATAACTCTCGACTAGCAGCGGTCAAGTGATCTTAGAAATGATTAGGATCCCTTCCAAATAATAAAAAGAACAAACTTAATAAAGTTTCGAACTTATTAATTAGCCTACGAAAACTTAACAATCAAATATTATTGTTAAATTATATATTTCTACATACCTAATATACATGGTACCTATACATATGCTTTTCAAGGCAGAAATTGCTTCGAAAACCTAATAGGCAATAGAAATATCTATATCAGTAGATTTTACGAAAAAATCCACTGACAAAATAGTACATCTCTAAATACCCGTATATAACAAATTCTCGAATCAATACATGATTCGATAATTCTATAGGCATTAGAGACGCCCTTTATAAGCCAATGTAATAAAAATTCCATCGACCTAAAATCATAAATATATTGTTCACCGACAAAAAGATTTGCCATCAACTTTCACAAAATAGCTAAAAATTATCTCGGAGAAAATTTTTAGTCGCCCCCAGTATTTCAAACTATCGAATTCTTAATAAAAGAATTCAATAGAAATACAAACATGCGTTCACAAAAGAACACATGCTTATACCATCATTGAACCCGACCGTAAAAACGGATAAGTCCAGGCACCTGCTATCCAACAGAGAAAGCAAAAAATTAAAAGACAACCGAAAAAACGGATGTCAATAAAAAATACGTCGACCCTAAAGAAGATGTAAATGTGAAAAAGGTTAAAAAATCAGCAACCTCTTTCACAATTGCCAAATACACATTGTATATATGCTGCTGACAACATCGGATTCTTAGAAATTGGCTGTCCAAACAGCAATAAATACGACAGGCAAAAAACAAACAAAAAAGAGACGAGAAGCAACGTCTTTTGTCCATACAATGTAGATACAGCCAACACAAAAAACCTTATCTACAACCTGTTAGTGTGTATGTGTTGATGATCAATACACACACAATCAATACATAGATTCTTCCCTTGAAGTCAATAGAAGAACCCTGCACACACACACACAAAGACAAAAAAATAGGCTCCTTCATTCCAGCAGGGAATGAACGAGTGAATCAAATAACATGATCATGCAGGATCTATCGAAATTACGTTGCAGATAGCTTCATTGCCTTTTTAGACAACTGAAGTGTGAACATTATGTTTTGTAACATCGATAGTGACCTGATCTTGTGCATTTTTCTTGTGTTTCTAATATTTTTGGCGTTTTTTGGATTTCGCTTTTTATTAATTTGCGCTACACAAAAGTGCATTAAAACTTTTTCAGCAAAATTTACTGAAAAATCGTGTTTGTGTGATCAAGAATTGGAAAGCGCTTCTCGACCACGTTTTAAATTTTCAAATTATTTAAAGAAGCTGAAATCACACAAGAGTGTCGGAGTTTTCGGAGAAGCTCCAACCTCAAGTTCACTGCAAAAAAGAAGAGGAATATATTGGTCATCCCTCTTCTACAAAGAGAAATCAACAAAATCCAGAAGGTAAGTCGTAAAAATTCATTTCTTACGACTTGTGCAAAAATTTGTTCGCGTAATATAATTTTGAATTTCTTAAAAATTCAGAATTACGAAGACAATAAAGTGCCGTACCATTAGCCCTGAGCAATTTTGAACATGCTCAGAACTATCAAGGGATAAAAATTCATGATGAATTAAAAGTCCTTGGAAACTGAAAAACAATTTTCGAGGTCACATCCTAAGTAATTGTTGTCTTCAAATTACGCTGTTACAGTTTACCATATTTTTTCATATTTATTTCTCACGTGAAAAAATACGTACAATAATTTTGAATATTGTACGTACTCAAAAATAATTTAACTGTAAATAATTAATTATGTTAAACTAGTGTTTTGCGTAACATTTTTCATCACGCTTTTTTTCAAATACCTCGAATACTAGAGAAATTAATATTCGAAGTACGGCAATAGGCGCAATGAAAAATGATAAAATTTGTTAGTTCGTCGATGTTGATTAATTCTCAATTTTTAATCATAGAGTTTTCAAAGTCTATCGAGACTTTGAAATAGTAATTGCGACCCTTCATGGAAAAGCTTCATTGCGCCCACGGGTCACGCCAAAATTTTTAAAGTTGACTTAGGACTTTGAAAATAACTTACAAATTTTAAAAATTAAATGTGACCCGCGATGATAAAACATCATTGCACCCACAGGGTCACCCAAAAATTTTCAAAATAATAAAAATACTTTGGAAATATTTCTCACTTTTTATGTTTCACTAAAAATCATATCATGACTCGCGATGATTGACCATCATTGCGCTTAAGGGTCATGCCAAAATTTTCAAAATCGATAAAACACTGAAAATATTTTAATGTTGATAAAAATAAACGTGACCTACGATCAAAAATCCTCATTACGCTTATGGGTCACGCCAAAATTTTTGAATATCAATTAATAAAATAATAAATTCAAAAATTATTCACAGGAATTTTACCTTTTTTTCTTCTTCGCATGCATCACCAAATATTTTCGTAATTTGACAACTATCGCAACCCGTGAAGGGAAATCCCCATTTCGCCCACGGGTCATGCCAAAATTTTCAACTTGAAATAAAAACTTTGAAAATATTACATGTTCGAAAAATAAATTGCGACCCTTAGCAGGAAATCTTCATTGCGCCCACAGGTCACGCCAAAATTTTCAAAATTGAATTAAAACTTTGAAAATATTTCGAAACTAAAATAAAATACATGTAGCAACGTATTAAAAATTGAAATAAAACATGAAGAAATGTAATAATTTTTAATATTTTCACTCAACAGAAATTAAAATGCAACGTGACAAATCACCGATGGATTCGTCACTGGCACCTCCACCCCCTGCAGACACACCACCAACTCATTTGGTGGCCCCTGCACCAGAGCCGAACACGACTACGCCTGCACCAGGAAAATACCCCGATGTCGCCGGTATTAACCAATGCCCCACTGGCAAAAGTAATTGCCAGCAGACACGATCTATACCACAAAGATATCAAAAGGGAGATCGAGGCATCAGCCCGACAAAAGGCCGTGGCAGACCCGTCACAAGCATCCAGTGGCGAGTCACACTACAGCATGGGATCCATGCAAAAGGTCGACAATTTTGAAACCAGAATTGAGATCTATCTGGATTAGATAACAACTGCCAGGTTCTACACAATAGAACTCGACAACATGATCAATGAGCCTGAATTCACGTTAGTTCAGTCCCAAAAACAGCTGCCAGTGATTGCTCAAGACATCGAGCAGCGGATGAATCCGCCACCAGGAGTTGACAAAAACAAAATATTCCTGGCCAGGGCGAACATCCTCAAACTGCGTGCCAACCAAGGGGAAATTGAAGCAAAATTTCCACTGATGGCACCAGTTATACAGCCGTCGCCATCACCACTGCCGATTGGTTCCCCACAACAAATTCACGAGGAACCAACTCGCTCAACATTGGGTCAAGTAGGGCTCAGTGGTGAGGAACTAACAGCACATTTGCCTAGTGACAAATGAGCTGAAGAAGCTGAATGCAAAGCTGAGCACCTGCAATGGGAATGGCAGGAGCAGCAGCGCCGGAAAAAAGAGCTGGAGGACCTCGCCGCTAGAGCAGCTTGCAACCATCTTTGACTGGAGCGAGCTGAGAACAAGATCGAGAGAATCCAGCGAGACCGTTCCGACATGGTAAAACATGTCAAAATGGAATATGGGCTCAACCTAGACCAGTTCTGGGATGAGTTTGTACAACCAGTGATCCAAAAAGGTAATGAAAAACTTACTTTATCCAACCCGCGTGAATACGAAAAATGTAATTGTACGGATTATTCACAGGACGAGGTAGATGAACCAGCACATAAACGAATATGTGCTTGTTCCATCAACACCACTCCTGTCATACCTATCGTACCCGAACCAGTTAATAACAATTGTGTATCTCCTAATAGAAACGCAGTTGATCAAAATCAATATGATTCAGTAACCGAGTTAGTCCCCAGGCCTATATTAGGGAACAATTTTGAACCGACTATTAACAAAAATATACCGGAACAAATACCCCGTTGTTGGGAATTGGACCCAAATACTCACCCGGAAAAAGCAGCTATGAACCTGAAAGCACCCAAATATTATATAGATGATTGGGATGGAACGATTCTTAGCTATCCAGGGTTTATTAGGGGATTTAAAATGTACGTACATCTTCGTACGGACATTGCAGTCCCACAAAAAATTAAATTGCTTCAGCAAGCAATGCCTAAACACATAGTTCAAAAATTTTCACATTTTGCACCTGATGACGTTGGCTACAAACAACGTCTGCAATTTTTACATGATAAGTTTGGGGACCCAAGTGAGGTCAGAGCGGAAATATGGTACCAAATTACTGAATTTCCGAACACTACAAACGGACTTTCATCCATCCAAGATGGTATGGATGGAATTGCAGTGTTGATTGATCGTTATCGGCAAGTCTCTATGGTAGTAGACGAAGAGCAATTGTTCAACGTCACTGTTAAAAAATTCCCACCGAGATCATACAGAAATCATCTCAAAAGTAACGAAAGACATGTCTCTCATCTCTTTTTGGCAATCAGGGAATTCATAAAAATTGAGGAAATGTTTGACAAAAAGCATAACCCCAATTCAAATTCTAGGATAAATAATTAGGGACAACCTAAAGGCAGTCCAAGATTTATAGCCGCTACCTTCTCAAAGGGTAACGATCAATCAAAGGGAAAAGATAAATCTAATCCCAAAAATTTTAATAAGCACTCAAACAATAATAAGGGAAACTCATCAAAGTCTCCTAACCGTTCTTCTTTTTCAGCACGTAGAGAACAGAACAAGGATTTGCGGAATGCTCAGGATACTCTAAAAGTATCCTGAACATGCCAGTCATCCCTCAAAAAGCATGCTTGTTCTGCAATGAGAAACACCCGACGTTTCTCTGTTACGACCCTCGCTTCAACACGCTTCCCCAGCGTTAACGCAAGTACCAGGCCAGGAGGTTGTGTACCAAATGTGCAACCTGCCATACAACCACAAGCTGCCTGCAGAATGTCTCGGCCTGCTGCAAATGGTTCGACTGCCTATCAGTCGAACATCATAGCAACTTGTGTCCAAATGCTCCTTATCCCATTAACAAGGAGCATATGGAGGCCTGGTACAATAAACTGCACCAGCGCAAGGAAGCATTAAGTAAGAAAACATGTGATTTTGATAAAGTCTCAAAACATGTTGATTTTGATACTAATAAATCATATGTTCAACAGAATGTAACAGATTCTGAAGTGGCGAGGGCCAGGATGCTGACAGAACTTAGCGCAGATCAAAAGGAGTGCTTACCAGTGAGCAGTGAGTACTTTTTATCTTTTATTAAACACAAGAAAAGCTCAACTTTTCTTGTATTTCAATCGTATGCTCGTTCTCAATATCTAAAAGAACCAATCAAAATAACGGGATTTTTTGATTGTGGTAGTGTTGACATCTTCATAACTAAGTCTTACGCTTTCACATCCTTAAAACTAAAAGGATATGAAACAGAAATAATAAGACTTAAATGTGTTGAAAACCAAACTTCAAATATTTTCAAATCAAGTCTAGTGGACTTTGAAATTTTGACACCAAGTGGTATAGTGGTTCAAATAACAGCGAAAACTATAAATAAGATTACGCAAAATTTGAATCAACCAAATTTGTCAGAATTTTATAAAAAATTCCCTGAGTATTCGAAAATAAATTTTTGTAAAACTGATGAGGAGCATACGATTGACCTATTATTAGGTAATGATTATATGTGGTCATTTGTGACAAATATTCATCACACTTCACCAACTCTCACACTAATACAGACTGAGTTTGGACATATGTTAGGAGGGATCATCCCGAATCAAAACGCAGTTGATGAAGTCTTCACACCAGTATTCTTTAATAATCCTCAAGAAATTGAGAATTTATGAAGATTGGATGCCATTGGCATCGAGTCTAATAATCTGGTAGAAGCTCAGGCTGAGGCCGAAGCTTTACAACTTTTCTACAAAAATGTAGAATTGGTAAATAACCGCTACCAAATTAGATGGTTATATAAAAATTATCCTCCACCATTGGCAGATAATTACAATCTATCGTTCAGAAGACTCGAACATCAACTGCCTAAACTACATAAAATGCTGAATTCTTCAAAAGATATGATGAGTACTTTAACTTATTAATTGAGTTAGAGATGATAGAAAGAGTAGATCTAAAATCTAAACCTGAGCTAATTCATTATTTACCTCACAGAGGGATTTTAGATCTAACAAAAAGCACACCGCTCAGGGTAGTTTTTGATGGGTCAGCAAAAACAAAACAGTCAAAACATTCCATTAATGACTGTATGTTTAAAGGAGCTAATCTGTTACCAGATTTGCTTCAAATACTTTTGTCTTTTCGTAAAGACAAATTTGCCATTATTGCCGACATCAAAAAAGCCTTTCACCAAATAGGATTGCATCCTGATGATCGGGATGTAACAAGGTTTTTATGGGTTAAAGATCCATCAAAACCATTAACAAAGGATAACATAATAACATTTCAGTTTCAACGCGTACCTTTTGGAATTGTAACAGCACCATTTTTATTGGCGGAAGTATTGTTACACCACTTCCAAAAGGTGAACCCCGAATTTTATAAAAAACATGCAAATAACATTTAAGTTGACAACTTAGTAACATCATTGCCTACTTACAAAGACGCTTTACAATTGCATAACCAGGCTGACAAGTTAATTAAAGACATCTCCATGGTGCTGTCACAATGGGGAACAAATTGTATCCCATTACGAAATGACTTTGCACCTGAACATGCACTTACAAAGCCTCAAATAAAAGTACTTGGACCTTCTTGGGACATGGATAAAGATATCATCTTTATTAGTCCACAAAAATTAAAAGACCAAGTACCAAACTGGTCAAAGAGACTGTTCCTAAGAGCAGTTTCACAATTTTTTGACCTTCACGGTTGGTTTGCCCCAGCATTTATACCTTCCAGAGTTTTCATAAAACAACTATGGAATGAAAATTATAAATGGGATGAGTCTTTACCTCTGATGCTACAACCAATAGCGACAGAGCTACTAAAAGACTTAACTCAGTGCACAACTTACTGCCTACCAAGACAAACTTATTCGGTTACTTATAACCCGAATGAATGTCAACTACATATATTTGTAGATGCATCAAAAACTGCTTTCTCCATGGTTGCATTCTTACATTTCCACAATGAAGAAAGTTGTACAACTAAAGCCAGATTTGTCATAGGAAAATCACGAATAGCCCCTATGAAAATGGTAAAAATACCAAAATTGGAATTGTTAGCAGCACTCATAGGAGCTAGAGTAGTCAAGAATATACGCAATCCTCTTGACCTACATAACAGCCCAACTTATCTTTGGTCTGATAGCAAGTGCATTCTAACATGGTTGTTAGAACGTAGAGTGTTAACACAATTTGTCTTAAATAGAGTCAATGAAATAAAAACTGTACCAAACCTACAGTTTAGATACGTCCCACCAGCCAACAACCCAGTGGATGTCGGCTCAAGAGGAGCAATGGTGGAAGACTTGTTCACTACTACATGGTGGACAGGTCCACAGTGGTTAACTCAACATCCTGATACATGGCCACAGACTGACTTACATATTATTCAGTCTCTGCCTGATTTAACAGAAGAAGAGAAAACTATACCAGTCTTCTCTACTTTAAGGGAAACATTAAAAGTTTCGGATAAATTGTCAGACTTGATTCCCAATAATAATCAAGACACAATATTTGACAGTCATCAACCTGCCAAATTAAAAGGACAATTAAAATCCAGAAAAACTTTTATCCCAAAATTTGTTATGAGTTCGGTTAATTATATTTGTGAAGTTAAAACATTTGCTACACAAATTGACCAAGTACAAGATCCCAACCAAATCAGTCAGGATCTTACACAAACTCAAAACAATATAAACTCACAACAAATACTAGATCTGTCTACTAAACAAAAGACAGATCTTTCAAAAACAATACCCTACACAAGTTTCATACACGAACCACTGAATACACCATTCAACATCAATATAGACAAATTGAACACACCAATAAGTCTAAAAAGAATTTTCTACCATTGCATAAACGCACTTAGAAAATTATCACAAAAACAACTTGCCAGAAACAGGTCGGTTTCACCGTGGGTTTTAATCCCTAACAACTATCAATTTGCATTACTATGCTTTATCTACGCAGATCAGAAAAAATACTTTTCTGAAATCTTTAATAAACTTATGTCACATAATGTCCCCGAATATGTGACATAAGAAAAATTTCACATAACAATTGACGAATCAGGGCTATTAAGGTTAAGGAACTATATTCCTGTAACACCATTTACTGAAGATATCCTATCTCCAGTAATGTTACACCCAAAATCACACCTAACAAAATTAATAATATTAAATGTACATACATTAAATAGTCATACAGGCATTAAGTTTACAATGGCAGCCTTCCACCAAACTTACTTTGTACCAAGGGCAATGATAATACTTCCAAAAGTATTAAAAAATGCATGCGTAATGTGTAAAAAGTCAAACAAAAGGCCTTTTGCACAACCAACACACTCTGAAATGCCAGATTTCAGATTAGTACCTTTTACTCATCCTTTCACCTATACTGGTGTGGATGTTTTTGGTCCATACTCAGTATTTGATGAATACCTACCAAAAAAGAAAAAGGCTTTGGCAACTCCAACAACACCAACTTACAAAAAGTGGGTGTTAATCTTTACCTGTCGATCAACAAGAGCAGTGTACTTCTTATCCGTCTCATCATTAACAACACAATAAATGTGGATGGCGTTCCAAGCGTTCTTCACAGACCGTGGAATGCCAAAGGCAATACTGTCTAACAATGCCGCCCAGTTTAGGTTAGTGGCAACCCACTTACCCTAATTCTGGGAGGCAATAACATCAGACAGTACTATAAGTAACAAGTTACAACAAAAAGGAATAACCTGGCACTTTACTCCACCCAAGGCTCCGTGGTATGGTACATCTTATGAAAGACTAATTGGAGTCTTCAAACAAGCGTTTGAACGTGTAATTGGTCCACACTCTCATCATCGCTTTAACTTTCAAGCAGCGCTTAAAAATATACAAGTGATGATGAATGAAAGACCTCTGTGCCCTGCAGCAGATGAAGCTGAGCAAATAACTTTAACACCTGCACACTTCATGCATGCAAACTTCCAAAATTTTACATTGGACCTAGACAAACCTTTAGATGAAACTACCATAACAGCCAAAAATTTACAAGGTTTATGAAAAACTGATAAAATAAACCTTACCAAGCTTTAGGCAGCTTGGAAAGGACTCTATTTCCCATATTTGAAAGACAGAGTTCCAAAAGGTGTAAGCAATGCTTACCAAATGGTAAGTTTCCAACCGAAAATTGGAGACATATTCCACGTGTTGGACATTATGACAAACCCAGGAATCTACAAAATATCCACTGTAGTAAACCTGATGATATCACATGATTGCCAAGTATGCCATGCGGACATCCGATTGCCCAGCTCTAAAATAGTGAGCCGGCCAATAAAGTTCTTAGACTGATACAGAATTTAGCCCAAACATAGACTAACTTCTATCCAAACTTGATATGTAAATACACTTCATACACACAACCACTACTAAGAACACCAATACTTTGTGGCAACATTGGAGTTCAGCTATCTTTGAAGACACAGCAAGTCAACCTTGTCAAATGCTTACTTTATCATCCGGCTACCTACGAGGAAAGCGGATAAAGGTGATAGTGGATCGCGATCCACACTAAATAGAATTGTGATAACTTTGTCAACTATCACAATTTTAAATAAAAAATTGCTAACTTAATACCTTTTCTTCCTTACAGTGAAACTACTACAAAGTGCTGAATTTAAAACAGTTGTGAAAATATCGCGAAATAATTTTTACTTTACATTATCATCAAATTCCTCGATGGAATATTATCCTGAAAATACACTAACAAGATATATTACTAAACTAAATCTAAGAGTAAGTTTGGATGATGGTGATTGGGAAGTTGCTTTAGCAGAAATACAGTACCCTACACATTTTGAAAATATTCCTGAAAAAGCTGAAATGTGGATTCAGTATTCAGTTTATACAGATGATAAAAAACTTGTAATGAAAAGCTATAACCTAACAAAGGGTATTTACGATCGTAAAAATTCCATTGCCAAGAAGCTAGAAGATGGAACAGAAAAACTTGAAATATCCTATGATCAGAAACTGAATAGGTTTTATATACAATGTAATGAAAATGAAATAGAGAGAGTGGTTCTAAGCATACATTTGGCTTTACTTTTAGGACATATTTTTCCTTCGTCCAAATTTGATCTAGACTTGGTTGATTCTTTTTTACCTACATTTACAAAAACTATAGTAGTTGTAACAACAGGTGAAACACATATAGAAATAGAATTCATGACATCTGGAGTACCATATCCTTCTAGATTGTCACAGTGCTTACCAACTCAGATGTACATTTATAGTGATATTGTTGAACCAAACCTCATTAGTGATTGTGTTGCTCCTTTGCTACAAATAGTGAAAATTGAGAAAAATATATCAGATGAAAATGCGAGTCATGTTTTTAATTATTTGTATTATCTACCAGTCATTAAAAGAGAGTTTGATACGATTGAAATACATATAAAAGATGATGAAGGCAACATGATTCCATTTGTATCTGGCAAACTGAACATGCGTCTTCATTTTAAATGTGTTTAAAATGGAAATGCAAATTGATCCGTACAACTATGAAAAATATTACGCTCTCCAAGGTGGGGGAGGCATCAATTCTTGGTATCGAGGAGCCCCTATTCAACAAGGACATGTCATAGGAATTTTTTTGGGAGGACTTTTCAGAGCAGCTTTGCCATTACTTAAAAAAGGTGCTCTTGCAGTTGGAAAAGAATCACTTGGTGTTGGAATAAATGTACTAGATGATTAGGAAATGATATTCTTTAAAAACCTCCTTCAATACAAATATGTCTAATGCTACAAATAACCTTAAACAAAAAGCAATTTATAAATTTTTCAGTTGTTTAAGTGGTGAAGGATATAAACCCAGAAAAAGAAGAAAGACCACTCATTTGAAAATGAAAACTTGAAGACGCAAGTCTATTAAAAGGCGAGTGAAGAGTAAATTGGTGAAAAAGAAAAATTCAAAGTCGAGCAGGTGAAGGCAACCAGTGAAACGTTCAACTAAGAAGAAAAAGAAGAAGACTATTTCTCACCGTTCAAAGTATAATTTGATTTCTCAAGACATATTCAACTGATAATTTATAGAAATGGCATTTTACATGCTCAGTCCTGCGAATGTATGAAGTCAGAATTCAACTTGTTTTCTCTTCCACCAACACAAACAAGTACCCATTGTGCATAATCTGGCACAGAACCCAGTTACTTCCCGTCACAAGCAAGCAGTAATTGGGAATCAGACTAAGCCACACCCCTTTTTCTGATAATCTCAGTTACTTCCCAATTGCTGACCACTTGTGACTGGCAGTAACTGATATTTAAATAGGAAGTAAATGGGTATTAAAATAAAATTTTTTTGCTTCCTGTTTGCTGCCCATTTTTGCTTCTTAGTTGTTTCCCATTTGCAGTCCACTTGTTTCCCATTGTTAGTGCTTGGTTACTGCTCATTTTCTCCCTGCTTATTGCTCATTTTTACTGCTTACTTTCTACCCATTTTCACTTCTTAGTTGCTGCATATTTGCTACTTAGTTACTACCAAAATACTGCCTACTTATAGCTCATTTTCTCTCTGGTTACTGCCCATTCCTGCTACCAGGTTGCTTCCCATTTCTACTGCCTGTTCACTGCTCATTTGCTCCTTAGTTACTGCCTAGTTTTGCTGCCATGTTGCTACCCATTTTCATGCCTGTTTACTGCTATTTGTTCCCTGGTTACTTCCCATTTTCGCTACTAGGTTACTACCCATTTGCTGTCTACTTGTTACTAATTTTTACTGCCTTGTTACTACTCATTTGCTTCCTGGTTACTGTCCATTGTTGCTGCCTGGTTGCTTCCCCTTTACAGCCTACTTGCTACCCATTTTTACTGTCTGGTTGCTCCCTAATGTTGCCTGCTTATTACCCATTTTTACTGGTCCTTTGCTCCCTGGTTACTGCTCACTTGTGCTTCTTGGTCTCTTCTCATTTGCGGCCTACTTGATTGTCATTGTTATTGCTTGGTTACTGCTTATTTTCTCCCTGTTTACTGCCCATTTTTACTTCCAAGTTGCTACCTAATTGCTGCTTGGTTACTACCAATTTATTGCCTGCTTACATTTCATTTGCTCCCTAGTTACTTTCCATTTTTGTTCCCAGGTTGCTGTCCATTTGTTGCCTAATTGTTATCCATTTTTACTGTCTGCTTACTGCTCATTTGTTCCCTGGTTACTTCTTATTTTTGCTGCCAGGTGTCTACCCATTTGCTGTCTATACTTGTTACCAATTTTTACTGCCCTGTTACTGCTCATTTACTTCCTGGTTACTGTTCATTATTGCTGCCTGGTAACTTCCTCTTAGCATCCCACTTTCTACCTATTTTTACTTCCTGTTAGCTACCTAACTGCTACTTGGTTTCCACCTAGAGATGGGAATTTTAGTTTATTTTGCAGATTTAGTTCATTGAGTCTGCTTCACCGAAGTGAACTAGTTCAGTTAGTTCAGTAGTTCAGTAAATTTTTCAACTCAATCACTTCAATCAGCTGATTCATGATTGGCTCATATCATTTAAATCAACTGATTTATTATATGATATTATGATCAACTCGTATTCATAAATTCATGTTAGAACTATTGGTCAATTGTTTGACTCACTCATTGACTGCTACTTACTTCAACTTCAGTTCGATCAACGGATCGAGTTGAGTAGACTGATAAGAACTGAGAACTATCAAAAAAAAAAAGAACTAATGAACTAGTTCATTTAGAAGTGAACTAAATGATCAATTAGTTCACTTCTAAGATTCGTTCAAAAGAACTAACTTGTGAATGAACTACCCATCACTATTTCCACCACATTACTGCCTCCTTACTATCCATTTGCTCCTGGTTACTGCCCATTTTTGCTGCCAAGTTGCTATCCATTTGCTGCCTACTTGTTACCTATTTTTACAGCTTGGTCACTGCTCATATGCTCCTCAGATACTGCCCATTCATTCTTACTGCCTATTCACTGCTCATTTGCTCCCTGGTTACTGCCTATTTTTGCTGCCATGTTACTACCCATTTGCTGCTTACTTACTACATATTTTTGCTCCTAGGTTTCTACCCATTTGCTCCCTACTTGTTACTAATTTTTGCTCCTTTGTGCTAGCCAGTTGCTACCTTCTTGCTCCCTAGTTGCTACTCACTTACTTTCTTTTTGTTACTTGTTTACATCCAGCTTGCAATTCATTTGCTATCAGTTTTTTCCCTAGTTTATACCCATTTACTTCTGTCTTATTACCCATTTGCTCCCTGGTTGCTGCCTATTTACTGCCTACATATTACCAATTTTTTCACTTGTTGCTACCATGTCAGTTTAAAGAATTATGTGCTTTAAACTTGTCAGTTTCATATTTTGTCGATTTGCTTCATTTTGAGGAACCTTTAAATCCTCAAGATGCATTCTTTGGAGGTAGAATGGAAATGTTTACAAAGTATAGTTACTGCACCGATGAAATAAAAATCTGTTACTACGATGTCTGTAGTCTATACTCATAGGGTAAAGTTGCCTATATCGGACCACTTTCTAAACCAGACCACATTTAATAGCTGTTGATATACACTTCTGATGTGGCAAACCTGCTAGATTAACTCACTGTTACCAACTATGTTAAGTTGTATTGATGGTTACGTTCGTTTTGTGATGCGCAGAACTTGTTCCTTTAAATAATTATAATCTGTAAAACTGTAACTCTGCTATCTTACAATGTGCAGCTTGTTTGGCCGTTTTACCTAAAGATCTGTGATATGATATTCTGTCTGTTTAAATTCGCCTGTCATGGTGGTTGTTAATAAAAATTTGTGAACAGTGAGTTGGTGTTCATTCATTACTTTTTATAAAATGAACTTATAATTCAATAAAAGCAGATCTACTAGCGCACTTTGACTTTTTTTGGTTTTATAAAATGAATGTACCAATGTTGACACTACTATACTCAAAAATTCAGACAGATTGATTCATTTTTGAATATTTTATAGTAATTTAGAAAAAAAAAAACAATATCTTGATGTGATTTTTTCTTCATATTTGTTAGGGGTTGGAGCTCAAAATAATTCAGAAAAGGAAAATCATTAAACTTGACCATATTTTATCATACTCCATTGACAGATATAAGTATACTGAAAGGTAGTCCTGGGCAAACCTTGATGTTATCCTAGTTACCCAAGTTGGACCTATTGTTTGTTTCCTAAATCAGACCACTTTATTAATGAAATTTGTGTATCGTGATCTTGGTTTAACCGCAAATTTGGTGGAATTTTGAAAGTTTATTGTTGGCTTAATGATGTTGAAAGTTAAATATAGCAGAACGTACAAAAAAGAAGATATATTAATGGCAATTCATGAGTTATCCCTGAAGAAAATTGGTTTGAATGAGGCGAGTCGAAAATATCAAATCCCAAAAGCTACTTTGAAGAGACACCAACAAGGAGAAGTCAAACAAGGTGCCACATATGATAAAATCAATGGCAGGCTTCTAGTATTTGCAGCACGTATTGAAATGGAATTGAGTGCCCATTTACACTGGTTAGATAATCACTTCTTTGGATTAACCATTAACCAGGTATGCAAATTAGCATACGATGTAATAGAAAAAAATAAAATACCTCATCCGTTTAATAAAGAAAAAAAGGAAGCTGGTAAGAAGTGGTTTTAAAAATTTTGTGAAAGACCCTGAACTGTCCTTAAGAGCACCAGAAGGAACATCAATTGCTTGTTTGAAGGGTATTAACTGTAAACATGTCAATGAGTTTTTTGATCTTCTTGAGTCTTTGATAGAGAAGTATAATTTTGATGGCACAACCATTTTCAATATGGATGAAATTGACTTTTGTAATGTGCCAAAAAAATCACCGAAAGTTATCAGTAGTACTGGCAAGTGGCGTGCTGGAGATGTCACAAGTGGTAAACGTGGTGTGAATACAACATTTGTGTGTGGCACAAATGCTATTGGTTCCTTTGTTCCACCCATGATTATTTATCAAAGGGCTAAAACTCACCCAGCTTTAGGCCAAAACAGACCAATAGGAAGTGTAGTGTCTACCTCAGAAACAGGCTACATAAGTAGCAAACTTTTTGTCAAATGGTTACTGCATTTTATTGATGTTGTTCGACCAACTCTCACTAGAAATGTGTTGCTTCTACTTGACGGGCACACAACACATTCTCTCAACTTGAAAGCAACCTGTCTTGCGCCCAAAAATAGTATAGTGATGTTGCAACTTCCAGCACATACAACCCACAGACTGCAACCATTGGATGTTGGAGTTTTTGGACCACTCCAAAAGTGCGTATCTACCTATTTAGTCTAAGTTCAAATTTTATTCCATGGTTTCTCTAAAAGTAGATAATTCAATTTAAAATGAAAATATAATTTTTTTATAGGTTTTATGATCAAGAGCTTGAGATATGGATCCGAAACCATTCAGACAAATTCACTGTGTTTGATATCTCAGAAATTTTCAATAATGCGTAGAAAAAGTTGCCACAATGGTACATGCCAGCCAAGGATTCGAAGGGGCAGGTATATGGCCAACCAATCGCCATATTTTTAAAGAAGAGGATTTCCTGCATGGGGAAAATTTGAGCAACACACCTAATTCAACACAACCTGATCTTGAATGGTCAGATATTATCAATACTGACAATCCGCTTCCTCCGGGTCAGTTTCAAAATCCCACGGGTACTTGCAATGATGCAGTGTCTTTTGATCAAACACCTAATACATCGAGTGAAAATTTCTTTGAGGTACTTATATGTTTCTACTTACCTATCCATTAATTTATAGGTACCTAAGATCCTGAAATAAAATTATGAAACTGAGAAAGTATGTAATGAAAGAAATTCACTGAATGAAGAATTAATTATTTTGTTTGCTATAGGTACCACTCAAAAAAATTTCTCCGCTACCAATACCATGTGAAATAGATGCTACATGAATGAGTAAATCCGCAAAATCTAGTGAAGTGTTGACCTCATCACCTTATAAAGCAGCTCTTGAAAAAAAATCTAATGAAAAGGCTGAAAAATTGAAAAAAGCAGAGGAGAGAAAAGCTAACAGAATTTTTAAATTTAACAATGTCAAGGTAATTTTCTCCTTTGCCATCTCTATTTTTCTGTCGATTAGGTCTATGGATCTCATATTATAATCTAACAACTATTTTCAGGAAAATGAAGCTGTAGCTAATATTACAGGAAAAAATGGCCAAATAATAATTTGAAGAAAAAGCAGTCTAATAGTTCTAAAGATAGAGTTCTCCCTGTTGCAGTATGTTAATTTCTCTTATTCTAGAATAGAATTGCTAGTACCTTCTTACATATATGTGCTTTAATAAAATTTTTTCATTTTTGATTTGTAGATGAGGGAGTTACAGAATTCAGTATTGGTGACTTTGTGATTATTAAGTGGCCTCTTAATACTGGTTGTGGAACAAAAAACTTAATTGTTCATATATATAAAATCAAGAATGGGAAAATTTTTGGCAGCTTCCTACGTCCTGTAACAACAAGAAAGCATGAAGGTCTGGTATATGGCTATCCACAGATTCGGGATAGGGCCGTAATTCAATTCGATCAAATCCAGAGCATTCTTCCAAAACCCACAACATATCTATGATCAATGTTTTTATTTATCAATATACATGTTAAAAATTACTATTTGTAAAAATTAATAAGCAATACATTTATGATACTTTTATGACTTATTAAATGTATTATTTTGGTATGGATCGATTTAGGGAATATGGTCCGATTTAGGAAACAGGGAGGTACAATTTAGTTAACTGGGTCCCTATATTGGACCACTTGAAGAGGACTTACAAGAACTCAAATAACTATTTAGTTTTCAATATTTGGCACTCCATTGTTGCATCATTGGTTGCGCAATAGACCAAGCTTCATTTAAAAAAAAAAATCACCAAGACAGACCCAAAATTACTTTTCTGAGAGCCAAAAAATTAAAAAGTGGTCTGATATAGGCAACTTTACCCCATATTTGCAAATATGTTACATTTTCAGTGGGGCATCCCACAATTATCACAAACCAGAAGATATGCCATCCAATTTTGATGGAATTGTTGGTTTTGCCAAAATACAAATTCTACCTCCGAAACAACTTTTATTTCCTGTGTTAGCTATGAAATCCAATGGCAAACTGTTGTTTGGGCTGTGTAGAGCCTGCATCAAAGAGTGCAACCCTGAAGCATGCACTCATGGTGATGTTGATAGGGTGATTGAAGGAACGTTTTTATGTTGCAAAATTCAGAAAGCTCTCCAGATGGGATATAAACTCGTTACAGTTACTGAAGTCTGGTCTTATGAGAGTACTAAATTTCATGGTCAGTCTGGAGGGCTAGTTGCACCATGTATTAATATGTTCCTCAAGCCTGAAGCAAGAGGCGTTAGGATTCCCATCCAGAGTGGAAACTGAAGAACAAAAGAAGGAGTACATTGATGAAATGAAGGCCAGAGAGAATATCGGTAAATTTCCTTCCGATCATTGGAGAATTTTCTCGTCATCGGGCGTTAGTTGGTTGAATTTTTTTTGCAGGTGAAATTTTTTTCCGGGAAATAATTTTTTTTCGGGCGTGAAAATATTTTTGTGCGCGTTTGTAGTGAGCCAGAAAAAATTTTTTTTCGGGAGTGAAAAAATATTTTTTGGAGGTGAAAAAGAGTTGACAAAATTTATTTTAATTATTTCGATGTGCGATGTATTTGTGTAGTTTGGGCGATATTCTTTTTCACTGTACACGATCAGGGTGATACGAATGCCGTGAAATAACAAATGAAAAAAAACAAAAAACTTTTTTATTTTTTGCTACCCGCAACATCTATCGTTACCGTTGTTGTTGTTGTTGCAGTTGTCTTTTTGTTCGTCTATAAAAGAATACGTTCGGGATTACGATAAGACGACAATGATGACGATGGCGACTATCAGGATGATCGGGTAATTCCCTGAGATAGATTTTGGCATTTTGTTCCCAAATTAAATCATTCGCTAACATAGTTCAGCTCTGTCAACGTGTTTTTCTTCCTTGCTTGCTGTCATTTTTTCATGTAATTTTTTTCCAATTTTTTTTAATTTTTGTGTGTAATATGAACCCGACCTGAGACTGTGCGTGTGATGGGTGTGCTAACCTCCGTGCTAACGGCGGTTATGTTTGCGGCGCCCTTCATTTTGGATGACCACGTTGTAACTTGCCGGGGCACGGAGTCCACACCGCTGCAGGTCTGCGTTACCTTTTTGGACAACCGGGAACACGCCCGTCATCGCGTCATCATCAGCATCGTCGTTGTTGCCATCATTGTCAATGATGACACTGTCACTGCGGCCATGGATGTCGTCATCATCGGCACCACCACCACCATCACCATCACCTTCATTGTCGTTGTCGTTATCGTCTTCGACAGTGGTGGGTGTGTGACCCCCATCACCGCGATCATTGCGGTTGCTGTCACCATCACTGCCACCGTTGTCACCACAACCGCAACAACAACAACAGCTGCAGTCACTGTTGTTGTCGCCACCGTGGTTGTCGCCGCAGCAGCAGTAGCCGCCATTGCCGTTCCCATTGCTGCTCGCTGATGTTGTTCCCACCACCACCATTGCTGTCACCACCACCACCACTGCCATTGCCATCGCCCTTGCTGTCATTTTCACCGTCAGTGATGTTGATGATGATGATGATGCGTCAACCATCGTTGATTCTGGCAATGGTGATGTGGCGGTTATCAAATTGTGGTCACTGCCGAAGTACACCAACTGCCGCCGCTGCCACATTCACCATCACCATCACCATCATCATCCGACTGTGTGATGGTCCACGTCGGACCAGTTTCCGTGGATTACGTGGAAACTGAAGTGGCCACGCAGACTTTATCATCATCAAGGTCGTCGTTGCCACAACAACAACAATGGGCGAGATGACATAGGCTACTCACAAAGCGACGGCATTTGCAGCAGCGACAGGAAAAATGGCAGCAACAACAACAACAACAGTAGCCAAAACCAACAGTTGTATCAGCCGACAACAATGTTATTGATTATGATGATGACATTGTCAATTTTTGTCCGCTGCTACACGACGAGTTGTTGGTCGAAGAGGTTGATGATGATGATGATGATGTTGATGATGCCACCAACGCCACAGATGACAACAACAACAACAACAACAACAACAACAACAACAAAGACAATGACGATGTCATAAATTTGTGTATTTGTTCTTGGGGGAGTAGGAAGGGTATTGTTTTATTTAGTGGGACTTTTTTTATTTAGTGGGACTTTTTTATTTAGTGGGACTTTTTTAAATTATTTTTGGACTTTTCCCTCATGACTCTGAAGCAAATTTTTTATTTTTACTTTTACCGAGACTTTGATACCGACTTCTTATTTTAACACCACCCCAACTTTTATTAATTTGTTTTATTTTCAGGTTTTTTTTTTTTTCTTTTAAAACGGTCCTTATAAGGACCACTCTAATAAAGTCCCTTTGGGCACTCACTCACTTTTTTATCGTAATTGTGAATGCCGCATAACATCATTCACAAAAAAGATAGTACGTGTCATTCACAAACCTTTAGTACGCGCCACCGGTTGTGAATGGCAAATGCGCGCCATTTGTGAAAGGCGCTACATGTCATTCACTGCTGTTTAGTACGCCCTGCCGTTCACAAATGGCACCGAGCATAATTTATAAATGACGAGTATTCACCATTCATAAAATACGTTATGTGCTGCTTGCTAACGTTAAGTGTGCGCTATTTGTGAATGGCGCTATGTGTAATTTGTTAATGGATACGCGCTGTTCACAAATGGCTGTAGGTGCAATTTGTGAATAGTGAGTATGTGTAATTCTTGAATGAGTACTACTCACCATTCACAAAAGACGCTACAATATGGCTTTTTTGTTTGTCTATGAAATATTTTCCTCTCTCTTTCTTTCACTCACACTCATATATAATTAATAAAAATAAAACTTGTGTTTTTTCACATTCTTCCTCACTCTCTCACTCTCTCTCACTCACACATATAAATTTTATAAATAAATAAACGAGTATTTTCCGTGTGGACTAACCAAATAAGTTATATTAATAATAATAATAATAAAAACAAAAAACAAAAGACAAAAAACAAAAAAACAAAAAACCAAAAACAAAAAACAAAAAACAAAATACAAAAATACTTGTTTACATTAAATATTATTATTATTTACAATTATAACGATGATCGGACATCGTTACCGCACCCCGTCCTCCTCATCTTCCACCTCCGACAACGTACCATAACCTTCGTCATCTTCATCAAAATCAATAAACGCGTCGTTGTCTTCATCATCATCGGAAGAGTATAAAGAATACTCTTCCTCCGTAGAGACGTCATTTAACTTGTTTATTAATGAAGATGATGATGACGTGATGACGACCAATGCAGTTGGTTGTGGTAAGGGGGCGCAATAACGATGTCGTCTTCCACAAGCATCCCATACCCTTCGTTGTCACTCGCCACAGTGACATTGTGAATATCGTGACCATTGTCATCATCGGAAGAGCCCACATTGGACCCTTCCTCTGTTGTCACATTATCCACATTCACCATTTCCACCCCGGGTGATGACGATGGGTATTGGGGTCGACCTTGGAATAGCCGTGCGATTTTGTCATCGTCACTACTGTCTTCAACACCACCACCACCACCACTGGACATGTGCAATGGGCGCCAAATTTCGGTGCGCCGACAACGACGAGCGCTCGAGCTGGAAGGTCCAACGATGTCAGCTAGTGGAGACCTTCCAGCTTGTGATGACGACCGCCGTGGACGTGCCCCGATGTTTTCTTTCTCTGTGTGGGAAAAAATTAAAAGAAAATTAGTTTTTGCGAGTAAGTTAATGAATGAATTAATGAATGAATGTGTATTTTTGTTTTACCGTCCACGGGCGCCAACTCCACGCTGAACTGCTCAGCATTGTCGTCATCGTCGCCGCCATTGACATTGTTGTTGTTGTTGTTGCTGTTATTGTTGTTGTTGTTGTCGGCAGCGACAATCTCTGGTGCCCAATGGTGGTTGCGGGGGTGGCTAAATGTCGGAACTGTCAGGAAAAAATAATATTAATAATAGTATTCGTAGTAATAGTAGTAGTAGTATTAGTAGTAGTAGTAGTAGTAGTGAATGATTTTTTTACCTATTAACGACGCGCCTTACTCCTCCTCAATGTTGCACGCCTCCTCGTACACAATCTCCGTACATGAAAAATCAAAGAATTCCTGGTATGCCAGGTCAGCCTCGTCCACCGCCGTCTGCCCACACTCGACACATTGGACTGCAAAAAATAAAAAGGAAAAATAAAATAAAAAATGTACGCACATTCACCACATTCCAGATGTGGATGTGGATGTTGATGATGTTGTTGTTGTTGTTGCTGTTGATTTTCTTACTTTGCCAGAAAACGCGGCATTCCTCAGTGTACGGTGAAGTAGGGGTTGGTGGTGATGGTGTCCTTGTCGTCCTCGTCGTCGTTGTTGTTGTTGTTGTTGGTAACGATGTCTGGCGAAACAACCTGCTGCATGTACCAACAACCATTGGGGATGACAAAGTCGTCATCCTGGAGGGTGAAAACAAGGCTCTGGAGTCGGCAATCCACAGCACACTGACCCATGGCAGGGTGACATTTGCAGGAGGTGCTACGCGAAAAAAAGCACCAACGTAATGATAATAATAATAATAATAATTTCCACTTTGTTTATTGTGTGCACATACGAGAGTGTGTGTGTGTAATTGGGCCTATTAAAAAAATGATAGAAAAAGATAAAAGTTATCTTAATTTTCAACCTCCACATGTTGCACGAAAAAAATGCATTCTTTAGTTATTATTATTTTTTTAAATAACCTAATATAACCGATATCGCCACAGAAGCAGGTGTAACATGTGTAATTTAGCCGGTGACCCCCGCCAAAAAATAGGTAAAACTTATTTTCACTTTTGCTGAAGCAAAAAAAAGACAATTACATGTGGTCCCCCACATGGCACCTGTCACAATATTTTTTTCACCCCCCTGGTCACATTTTGCCCTCACACACACAATGAAAAAATGATCAAAAGTTTATAAAAAATTATCAGGGATGCGTACGGGTGTATTAGTGTTGCTAAGTATTTACAATTTGCATTTTCCAAACCGGCCTAGTCCACCTTGGCCAATGACTCGTCCTCGCTGTCGCAATATATGACAAAAGGTTTATTGTTGAACGTCTTGTTCGGCATTTTTAGTGGTAAAGGTGACACAAAAATAAAAAAACATGGAAAAACGGATAAAAAACACGGAAAAACGGATAAAAATCACAGAAAAAATGGATAAAAATACACATAGATTCAAAAAATGGCAAAATTGGTTGTTGCGTAAGTGTTGGTGCTAGTGTCATTGCTAGTGATAGTATTGACGATGCTAGTGTGGGTGCATTTCAGGGTAACGTTGATGAGTCATTTGTGTAAGTGAAAATAATATCGATTTATTGTAATGAAGAAAGGTGTGCAGGGTGAGATGACGATGATTACCTGTTCATCGACGACAACTGATTAAGAGAGAGAGATGAAAATCCTTTGTTTTGTTAATGTTTTTGTTGGCAAATCCTTTTTTACCTCTCACGTACACCTATTAATTTCTTACAAAATTTAGGGTTTTCTGTAATTCCCAAGTATAAAAATGTCCGTAAATTATTTCGTCGTTGCCGTCTTTTATTGTATATGTTATCGGGTTGGTGTATCGTATTGTGGCGATATAAAAAATTTCTTTGGTCCAATTTCGGCGATACTTATTGCCGAATGTATTCTTCCAGCATGGAATACGTACTGGCTGGCCTATTTTGAAAGTCAGCTTATCGAAAGTGAATTCGGCAATAGGGTATAATTTTTCTCAAATTTCGTCCTCATTCTCAGCATTTACCGACGCGGGCGTTGTACCTATTGATCGATGTATATTTTTTTCATTATATTCACGCACAATGAGCAGTAGTGCGTCTATCCAACGGAAATTTTGGGCAATTTTGAAGCGGACTTTCAAGTTTTCATTTAGCGTACAATTGGCACATTCGGCAATGGCACTTTTTTCATCATTGAACGTGTGGTACATGATGATGTTATATTTTGACAATACTGTTTTAAAATCTTTGTTCACAAACTCTTTACCCCTATCCATGTGTAACTTGGAGGGGGATGGTTTATGTTTTTTAATAACACCAGCGAATGTGGTTGCAACCTCTTTGCCACTTTTCATTTTCAACACTACCAAAAACATGTACTCTCTGAATGTGTCGATAATGTTGAAAATATACTTGTGGCCGCCATTTTGTCTACCGTATTGCGTCATTATTAGTAAATCAGCAGCCCATATGTCATCTATACCTTTCGTTATTATTCTGCGTTTTTTAAATTTTTTGATCACTCTGCTATGCAGTTCTTTTGCTTCTTGCTCATGCATATTGTAGTGTAGTGTAGTAGGGGTTGATTGAGATGTTGAAAAAGTCCTACAAACGGTCATTATTAATACATTTATCACTCAAACAACAACAACAACAACAACACCACCGCCACCACTGCCCACCGTCGTTTTTCCCGTTGCAACCACCACCACAGCCACCATCATCATCATCATCATCATCATCGTTGCAATTACCATTTGCAAAACCGACAAACCAACATAGAAGCAGCAGCAGCAGCAACAATTTTGATGTTGATTTGTTGTTGTTGTTGTTTTTAATTTTGGCATTAATCTCACGGATTGGGTTCAGAATTGGTGCTAAACCTTCATTCACCCGTGTGTCGAGCACATAAGGCCTATACTTTAACTCTTCAAATTTTCTTTTCAGTTCTCTCTCTGTTTTGAGATACTGATTGACACTGTTGTTGTTGTTGTTGTTGTTGTTCATGTTAGCGGTTTGAATTCTAAAACAATATTAATTCTTTCGCTGCGGAAATCGATCAAACGGTTATCTTGGTCGACTATTTTCAACTGTAAATAGTGTAATGTGTCAGTATTCACACAGTAAAAAGCGATTGTATTCGGTCTTTCGATAATTTTTTCACCTGGTTCAACGTTCAAAGGAAATTTGTAGATAGTGTGGCTGTTGAGACGCGTATCTTCGACGTTACTTTTTACTAAAATGCATCGTATACGTATCATATTTATAGAAAATATGTCGCGCTGTGCGGGGAACTGTGGTGACCACCTTTCTTGTACAAACGCCATTCAAATCCTAAAGTTGGGCCTATGGATGCCAAGGGAGTGAAATCAACGTGAACGGTGCTGCCCATTTCAACTTTTCTCGTATTCTTATTCATGTACATCCAGAATTTTTTGGTAGCGGGTACGATTGCACTCAAGTACGTGGCTATATTGTCGACCGTGTAAATACCGGGCAGTATCTCAACAACACTCCTGATCACATTCCATCTGTCGTCGTCAACTGGTGACATTTTCACTCTCATCAGCCAAAATATCCAACCAAACATTGTTGACATTTCTCTTGCCCCGTTTTAACGATGCTGGTGGTGGTGGTGGTGGTGGTGGTGGTGGTGGTTGTGATGGTGGTTGTGATGGAGCACCACCTACAACAACATCGTACACGTACATTTTTTTCAAAGATAATGACACTATTTCTTTAGCACCATCCTTGGCGACACCGACACCAACTGTAGGTGTTTTAATTTTTTCATGATGTACGAATGTCAACCTGTTATTACGTTCGGTAATGTTGAAAATGTTGTTATGCGTAACAAAACTGGACAAACCTACCTGGTACACTTTATCAAAGCGTATACCGTTGTGATACTCTCACTATATTACAGACTGCACATCGTTGACTGAAATATGAAATGCCATTTTCACACACGCACACAAAATCTGAAAAAGTATTTGAAATTCTCTTTAATATAGTTTTTATGCCCTTTGCAATGGGATTAGTCTTGAAAAAGACTGTTTTCAGTAGTAGCAGCAGCAGCAGCAGCAGCAGCAACATCGTCAACCCCAATAATCGTAGTCACAGGTACCCACTTTGTAGTAATAATTTTCCCTAAGATAATCCTGATACCTGATAGCCTGTTCCAAAGCGCATTTCATTTTGTTGTGAGGCGGATGGCTGTATTCGCAGTAGAAGAACGGTGTCTTCTGCGATGTCTTACTAATGCCCGGAAATTCGTCGAGATCTACAATTTTCTCGGTAGCACATCCAGACAAGTCTAAAAGAAAGTTTACCCTGTCCAACCCTTTGATGTAGACGAGTGTGGCGTCGTTGATCACCTTGCACAGGGCGGACTCGACATCCGGCAGCTGGGAAGTAACCACTTGACCACAGAATGCCATGAACAAATCAAAATGTGTACTCGACGGTACGACGCGCACTAGAAGAATACGTGTTGAGTGGAGTGGATGGTGAAGCTAGAAAATGTTGTTCGAGGTTCAACGTAATGTTGACAATTGCCACTTCTTTCACGATGCCCGTCATCAATGCCTGATAATCAATCACCAAAATAACCATAATGCGAGAGCAAAATAGTAACAACAGCAACAACAATGAATACTGTCCTGCCGTAACGTCACCGCCCTACTTATATATACATACTTTATCTACATCGGCGAGTGTGAAACACAAACTTTGGTGAGGGGACCCGTCTAACAGTGGAAAACGTTAATTGTCAGCGGACTGTAGATGGCTTTGTCATCGACAATGGTGACCCAGTGGATGATGGTGTTAGCGGGTAATGGTCGTCGCCACACGAAAAATATTTTCAAATTGATCAAAGATTCTTTCAGGATGTTGGATTTGTGCGAACAATCGATGGCGATTATCAGGGTTTTGGGTAATGAAATCCTCGTAGCTGAGTAAGGGCAGCGTGCAATTGTCGTTGCAGCTGTAGTATAACGCTTTGAAGCGTTTGTACATGAAATACAGCGTGCCGCACTTGTACTCGGCGATGTTCAGATTCAAACTGTTTGTGCAGATAGTAGCGATTATTGTTGAGCAGAACCTGACAATTTTCCAAATCGCAAAAATCAAATACCAACGAGTTGGCGGCGATATTGTTTGATCGGGCTGTCTGAAAGGCAATCAAAAGGTACTTTGTCTTCGAATAACAGACAGGTATGTCCCAAGTGAAATTGGTGCCGGAAGAGGGTGAAATGCTGGTGTAAAACCACCGTCGGTACTTCAGTTTGTACTTGCAATTTTTAGCAATTTCATTGCATATTTTGGTGGCATGTTCCAGAGTGAATTTCACATGCGGCATTTTGAAGACAATGTCGCGAAGATCCACCTTGACGGTGTGCTTGTTTTAATCACCTAGCGTTTGGAATACATTGCTAATGCCGTTGGCCAACTTGTACAACACCAGTTTTTTGCTCATATTATAGATGAAACTGTGGTGGTCCTCGAAAAATCCCATCACAATAGACATCGAGATCATGACATGGAAATGGCTGTCTCTGATGAGAGTATTACGTTCGTCTATACCAACGTCGTAGTCCCAACTGGCGTTGCATAATTGTTTATCCATTTCGAAGGAGACCAACCCTTTCATCAACCCCACAATTCCGGGTTTGCGCACAGTGTTGATTTTGTTGTCACCCACGTAAAAGTCAATCCGTTCGAACATGTTCAGCTAACCACCACCACTGCAGACAAACAATTTTTCTAAATCTATGTTAGCCAACGACGTGCCATCCTCATTCGTAACAATTACCTTGCTGCGCAACTCCAGCACACTCTTGTTGTGGTGGGTAATCAAATCTTCGTTGTGCACCATGATGGAGAAATCACCGTTGTCGTCGTTCAAATTAGCCAAATACGGTGCTCTGTAATCAAAGTACTCGAAACTATCGATAATGTTAGCCATTGCAAAAACAAAAAAGTGTTGAATTTTGTCCTATAATACTTTTATTTATAGATATGCGTACGCACCACCATCACAACCATCCAACCAGCTATCACAACCATCCAACCACCCACCACAACCACCCATCACAAACATCCAACCACCCATCCAACCACCCATCCAACTATCCAACCAACCAACCAACCCACCAACTGTTTACAGAACATAACCATATGGCACCATATCGTAGTTATCGCCAATCAAACGTTTATCAAAGCCAAATGAAAATGTTTTAGTCAGATTTTTATTGGTGAGTTGTTTGGTTATCGGTTCTCGGGTGATTTGGCGATTGGTAACGGTAATATTTGGGATAGCACCCTCTATTAGACTCTGCATGGACTCGCCGTTGGTACGGAAGGCGTTCTTATGGTGGAGGGTGAAACCTTTAACTTTAGTGGTCACTTTGCCGAAATCAGTTTTGTAATAGTACAATTTTGGCCCGGTGGCTAGCCATTTTTTGATGTACCTGCCTCTCAACTCGTCGTTCCACTGAGCCAAGTTGCCGTATTCGATATTATTGACACCATCATCCAGGTAAACTATGCTGTCCAAATCGCAGTACAACACATTTTTGTTGATAATAGCCAACTTCTCGTATAGCCGAAGTCGAGTGTTGGCAGTCGTGTAGATGGCAACAAAAATATTAGTGCTGCAGTTATTTTTCACATACGTCTCCTTGTACTTGTAGTTGACTTGGACCATTTTGTCGGTGATGTAGATGACGGAGATGTCTTGCAACCGATCATCGAGTAAAATCTCGTAGAAACGGAACGCATCAGTGACAAACTCGGTGGTAGACATGTTTTGCCGTTGACCAAACTTACCCCTCAGCAAATTCAAACATAATTTCGAAACTGCACGTTTACCCGGATTCTCTTCAATTTTGTCCAAGTCCAAAACAATACCCATTTTCTCCTTAATATCCCAGGCGTAGGCTTCGTTGGAGGGATAGGTGTGCTGGCTGGTTTCCAATTTAATTTTAGAAAAATCAATGATGTACCCCTTCCACAATTTATTACTTTTCTCAAAATACCACACTTTGTAAATTTCAACGATTTTGTATCCCCGGGCTATGGCTTCATTCACCTCGTTCGTACTCCATGTGCCGATAAACTGCCTTTTGGAGCTGGCGTGATCGCAAACACTTTGCTGTTTTTTGGCATACTTCAAACAGAGGGGAAATAATAGCTTATCTGCCTTGGCCATTTTCACTTTGACAGGCAGCAGGGGAATGTAGAGATCACGAGGTGCTTCGACTTTGCACTTGATCAAACCGTACCAGGTGGGGTCGTGTTTGGATGGTCTGAACGTTTTGAACAGGTGGCCTACCAGGTAATTATCGTAGAACATAACGCTAGGGTACATGCTGACAACGTCGGCATACTTGATTTTCGCACTATCCTCGGGATCGACTTCTTTTTTCAACTTGAACACTTCCACCCGGCCACCAAAAAGAGCATCACGAGGATTCAACGATTCGACTATCTCCCCCTCCTTGACAAACTTCCTATACTCCTTGGTCTTAACCCACTGACATTCCCACTTTTCAACCACCGTATACCCATCCCGCTCCAACTGTCTTGTCTGGTCGACCGTCTTTTGCAACAAATCTTCCATCTTTTCTTTTTAATATTATTGATGAAATAGGGGCGAAAGCAGCGAGATGTACTGCTCCGTGTAACTGCACTTCCGGTTGACAACTGTGCTGCCCGGTGAACACTTTTTACACCCTGCACTGCACCGGCCACCTTTCGGCAGTTTTGACACCATGTAACACTGATGATGTTTTTTCAACACCACTTCCTTACAATTAAGACACTTCACGTAACCACACTTATGCGACGAAAACAAACTACGACAAATTATGCGACAACACTTGGGACACTTGAACACTGTGGCACAAACACTATTACTATGATCGTTTAAACACACGCGATTAAAACATTAACAATTACAATTAGTACAAAAAATCTTATCTTTAGTGCAGGAAGGATGCTCGGCCTTCATACATAAGTTACACACTGCACCGGGTTTTGGTCGACAGTGGTGAGCATTTTTGTTTTGGTACGGTTTGTCGCACTTTTCACAATATTACGACGCACCCAGGAAAGAAGTCACTTTTGTGATCACCTCAAAATGGTTTCCATCCTTGTACAGATAGAGTATGATTGGTTGTTTGATGGCACCAAGATACAGTAAACCATTGAAGTTTTGCGCGTCGATGACTTTTATTTGCACATTAAGGATTTCTTCGCAGGTCCGGATATCATCCAAAGTAAATCCTTCAGCAAACTCGTTGTAAGTGTAGATCTGCAGGCACAACTCCATAGCCATGTCAATCTGTATGTTACCTCCTTTGCGCAAGTTGACTATGTTGGCTGCACTCAGTATACATCCGCCAATCTCGTTCGTGTGGTAGGACATGGCAGTAATGATGGCCCGTGGGGCACACAATGTATCGTTATTTGGAATATGCAGTATGAATCGTTTCAAATGTTTGTCGGTGGTCAAGTTCAGTACTTTTTTGTGTTTCGAACCACGTGGCATGTTGATTACATGTAAGGTGAAAATGCATTCAGTCAGAACAATACTTTTGTCAGAAGTTAGATTTTGAGTTACTTTCTCTTTCAGTTCCTTCGTCATATCGTTACAAGCGTACCCCATTGAAATGGGGTTGTTAAATTTTGCATTACTCACCACGATATTCATTTTATCCCCCTGTTGCCATTTGGTTTTTATCTTACCGTAGGCGATCATCTCGTCGAGTGCTTTGGTGATGAGATCGCCATCCGTCATTTGGGGGAGATTTTTTTTTAACTGGATTTTTAAGTCCAGAATATAATTTTGAAATTTCGGTATGTACCGTTGATTGATTTCTCAAATATTGATAAATTTTAACTGGGGACGTTTACGCGGTGAAACGATAACATCCCCATAAAACGGGAAAACATTATCCACATTCCCTCCATTGACACAGTCACGGGAAAATATTTCATCGCCAAAAGGAAACATTTCACCGAGTCCCATCACCACCCCGCTACCACTACCACCACCACTACCACCACCACCACCACCACCACCACCACCACCACCACCACCTCTGAAGTAAACCTTTTACAACACACTTTGCTTGTCCGAAGAGGCAGGGGTGTCAAGAGGTAATTTTGGCCAGGACACACGATCCAACAACTGCTTCAACTCGTACAACGCGCACCTCAGATCACAATAATTGTACGGAGTTAACTGGGTGAATAATAATTTTTTAAATGGGAAAATAGCCCCCAATTTAGGTAAGAAGTCGGGTGTCTTCACTTTACGCACTCGGGGTGTGGCTCGACGTTGTGGGAAAAACTCATACTTGAAGGGGAAAATATCGCACAACTTGGTCTCCTTTGCAACAGCAACAGTATTCTTCGTTTTTCTTCACTTTTTCAGGGGTTCGCTCATTTTAATATTTTTCTTGGCATACGGCCAGTCAGCGGTGGCATTGGCAACAACAACACTCGCCCCTGCACTCTCAATGCTAACACCCGCAACAACACTCTCAATGTCAATGGTTGCAACAACAACACTTTTGACTGCACTCTCAACAACCACAAAATCTGGGAAAATATTTCGCACAACAGCCTTCACACGTTTATTGGGGGTTAACACGGGCATTTGGAAGGTGAATCCACGGGAATGTTCATATTTACAGGACTTAGACTAGGCATGCTACTAAAATTAAATAGAGGCGACGTAGCCTCTGCACGGAATACACTTAAAGCTAAAATTTTTTGGTCCTTAATATTACCGTTAAAACTAGGTGAAAGTCCATCTACGCTTTCATCAGAACTGTCATCATCGGACAGCTCCATTTCAGCCAACAGTTCCTCCACTAAATTATTATTATTATTAGAAATATGTAAAGGTCTATCAATGCTTTCGACGGTGTGGTCCGAAGACAACACCATTTCAGCTGACAGTTCCTTCGTCTTAATATTATGTGAAAGTCCGTTTACACTTTCATCGGAGCTATCCTCGGACAACTCCAATTTGGCCAACAGTTCCTTCACTAAGTCCTCCTCAAGTCCTGAGGTGTTCGGAATAAGAGGTACATCATTGAATTCTAAACTATCCCAAGATAGTTCCAATTCACTGAGTAACTCGTTCATCTGAATGCCGGTAAGAACGGGGAGAGGTTGGCCCTGAGAAGGGCCGTTTTCAAATGATGGTGATGATGATGATGATGATGATGATGATGATGATGATGATGATGATGATGATGATGATGATGATGATGATGATGATGACAAATCAATCGAAATATCGGCTAGCACTTGTGACAAGATGGATGGTCTGGGTGGTGAGATGTGGGCGGGTTCAGTTACATCAATTTTTTCTAAAGCGGCCAAAATATTATTTTTCTCATTTTCCAAATCGCTATCTCAGAAATCTTGGTTAGCGATTTATTCAAAAAGATCGATTTTGGGTTCGGGTTTAGGTTTGGGTTTGGGTTTGGAAATTTTCGTACGTGGAGCATCCAAACGAGCAGGTCGAGTTTGACACAAACCCATAAACTCTACTTGAATGTTGGCAAGCGGCGCGGTCTTAACTTTTTTCTTTTTCTTTTTCTTTTCCTCCAGGTTAGGCATGAGGTGAGGGGTGACCATTTTAATTTTCAGTTCGGGTGGGAAATCTTGTTTGATTAACACGTCAATCGCCGTAATCACCTTTCGCCTTTCGACATTATCGTCAGGGACTACGGGGTTGAGTGCAAGTAGAACAGGTTCAAGGTGGTTTTGGAATTTGGCGCTATTTTTAAAAGCCATTATTATTCTTTTTTCAATTCGCTTAAACAAGAGAGAGAGAGTGCAAAAATTGCGTCCATACAGTATGACAGTCAGATCACAAATAAGGTCAAAATCAAACTACACAAGTATATATACTACGGTAGAGTGGTGAAAATATTTTGCAAGAGAAAAATCGCATCCAAACAGTAAGACAGTCGGATCACAACTGAGGTACTGTCCCAACAACACCTATATATATACTATTTTGGTCAACGGAAATTTGGAAAAAATTAAAAAATTTTTTTTTAAATTACTACAAGTCCGAAAACACGTAATATTCATGGAATATTCTTTAATAGCTGTGAAAATATGTCCGAACGATGTAACGGACGACCTTTTCACCTCTAAGAAAAATTAGGAAAAATATGAAAGTGTTGGCAAAAATTCGAAAAAGTTTTGCGTATTTTTTATAAGTTTGAAAAGGTGAAAATACGCGCGTTGGTCGGGTATACTGATAGGCGCGTCGGCAGCGGTTCGAGAGCAATGAATTAGTGGAGAATGAAGGGATGAAAGAGCGCAAATATGTTTGTTAAATCGTGTTGAGTGAGAGCGGGGTGTGGTATTTTTCAATAGTCAACCGACAAGAGCTTCGCCGTCTGACAAAATAACACTGAAGGGAAAGGGGATGGGTTGTAATATTTATAGTAAAATGATCAATCATTAAGGAACCAATCACAATAGACAATACCGATACATGCACCTGATTGGTTGGTTATCGTATTTCACCCTGAGTATAAATATTTGACTTGGACGTTTTTTCACTCATTCTTTCAAATTATTCGAAGATGGCGGTTGTCATTACACACGCACACTTAGATTTTTTATTCATACACCCGCAAACGCACACACTCGTAATTCAGGTAGTCGATCAGCACTCGGATTTTTTATTTTATTTTATTTTATTTATTTTGCGATCGTATTAAAGGTCGTCCTCAACCCACTCACTCACTCACTCTCGATTTATTATTATGATTTACACACACACACACACTCACACAACAGGTAGTCAGCGGCGTGATTCAGCACACAGATTTTTATTTTATTTTATTTATTTTAAATGGTGATCATCATTAGACACGCACACTTGGATTTTATTCACACACACTCACACAACAGGTAGTTGGCGTAGTTGATCGGCATTCGTATTTTTATTTTATTTATTTATTTGTCGTCATTATCATCATCTTTTTCATCATCCTCAACCCACTCTCAAATTATTATTTTCACACGCACTCACACACACACACTCACAGTGCAGGTAGTCGTTGGCGTGAATTGGCAATCAGATTTTTATTTTTTTTCACTCATACGCATACACGCACACTTTGATTTTTATTTGCACACCGGCACTTTGATTTTTTCACACACACACATACACACACACACACACACACAAGACTAATAATCAACAACAATCAGCACGCACACTCTAATTTTTATTTTTATTTTTTCACACACACTCACCCACACACTCACACGAAAGGTAGTCACTGTCTTTGTCTTCTTTGTCGTCGTCGTCATCCGTTGATGCAACAACTGCTGCAGCTGCTGCGACTACCAATCTACCCTTTTTTTAAATTTCATTTTAATCGCATAGGATGACGGGTGGTGGTGGTGGTATTTTATTTTTCATTCTCTATCGCGAATTCGAGATTGACGACACCATTAGGATGTACACCGATAACGTACAATCCTTTGGCAGCGTCAATAAAATGCGCTAAGGATAGAGGGTTATTTTCAAAAATTTTACTAAGGCAATTTGGGAGGAAGGTTCTGAACTCTGCATTTTCACCAGGTTAAATTAAATTCACTATTAGGGCTCGATTATTGTAGCGTGTATCGACAGGGGAGATTTTAATAATTTTATAATACGTTCCAATTTTTAAATCTTTTATTTTGCGGGTTTCTAAAAACGTAGTAAGCGGTATTTTTTGAATGTAGGAATGACAATGGCAGTAACAGGTGCTGTAGGCTGTACATTTGACACACGCCATTCCATCGACTTGTTCGAAGGGGATGAAAAAACAATGTTTGGTGCAACACCAATTCCGATCCAACAACTTTTTAGGTGGTTGCTTATTCAAAAAATCAAAGTCAACAGTATGGTAGGCGTTGTCGGCAACACTTAATACACGAACACATGTTACCCCGGCAGCAAATGAATCAACGGCCGCATCATCGGGCAACATTTTGCTAAATGGGGTGGGAAAAATGTATTGAATTTGCCGCTGCCGCTGTTGCCGTTGCCGTCATCATCATCATCGTTACATTTTAATGTTGCTAGCAGGGATGGACCATAAGGGATGACTGTAGCCCAAATTTTTCTAACTTCGTACCACCAATTTATTTTCAAATCGCAGAATTTCTGCAACTCCAACAATACGGGCTCGGTTATGGCGTTGAAATTTCGCACATAATTTTTATCCACGTCATCACGACTAATAAATTCCAAATTAATAAAACCCGCAGCTGATGACGATGACGACGCTGCCGCTGTTGATGGTGATGATTTTGGACCACGCAGATAAACGCCGCCAACCTCACGATTGAAAACACTAACGGCCTCGTCATCCTGGTAATTGGTTAACTATACGGCACGCCAGGAAAATAGAAAATCCACAACTGTCACCATCAACGTCGTTGTTGCCACTACCGTACAAATGTGCGACCATCGATCGACCAAAATGGGTATCGAGAGCATCGCACATTCAAAAGTTTGTACAGGTAGTTTGGTTTTAAGTCGGTCAACTTTCTGCACGCGTCGTATCCACTGGCACCGGTGCCACCGATGAAACCGGCAATGCCACCACCAACCAAACGGTTGACAGAATTCAAAAATTTCGAATCCATTTTTTCTCGATCACAACAAAATCACAGTAAATTGTAATAATCAACAAGTAAATAGCAATAAGTCTCAGAGGTGTTTACAAGAGCACGCGTAAGTCGCCACTGATGATCCGGAGCAAGTGCACCTATATATATACTATTTTAGTCACAACCAAAAATTAACAACACACCGAAATAATTAAAATAACTTTGGTCAACTTTTTTTCACAAAAAATTTTCCAAGTCCAAAAAATATTTTTTCACTCCGGAAAAAAATTTTTTTCTCGCTCACTACAAATAAGCATCACAAAAATATTTTCACGCCTGAAAAAAAAATTTTTCCCGAAAAAAAAATTTCACCCACAAAAAAAATTGAACCAACTAACGCCCGATGACGAGAAAATTCTCCGATGATCGGAGGGAAATTTACCGTCGCTACGGCCCTTCGGGTCAACGGTAAAAGGATAACATTTCTTCGGACTAACACACTCGCAGAGAGGGGAAAATGGACGGACTTTTACCATTGACAGGTGGCTCCAGTCAACGGTAAAGAAATTGTCCTCAAGGTGCCCACTTACTACTCGCAGGTCTCTTTAAATATTCCAAAAGCCTCCATTTCAGTTTATAAACTCTTCTTAGAGAACATGCTTCAAAATATCATCCACTAATACTCGAGTGATGCTTATAATAACAACTTGGTGAAGATGAAGAATTACTTAATGTTTTTGCTCCAGGGCATTCCAATTCATCCAAATCAATAGTTGACACCTTTGTCAATTTTTCAATATATTTCTTCCTTTCCCTCCCTTTTATATATAATTCATCTGCATATTCAGTAATACCTGTCAGCATCCGTACAGCTTGCATAAAAGTAACATATCCATCTTCCCATTTAATTCCATGATGATTATCTAGTAAATATCGAGATGAATTCTGAGATTTACTCGATAACTTATTAAATTTAAAAGGAGGAAAAATCAAGCAATGCATCAATTTTGTTCCATGAACTGAAACAACAGTCAACTCTTTTGAAATATTCTTATTTTCATCATCTTTAAATGCTTGAAAATCAATAACATAACGTTCCATCTTAAATATTTTGAAAGAAAAACACAATGCAACAATCGCACCAAAAAAAGTAACTAGAAACAAATGTCTTATAAACTAAACAGTCAAAATAATTTTGTAAAAAAAAAAATATTATCTAACTTCATACTTAATTTTTCATTCTGCCCACTCCAATCTTGATGAAATATTCCTCAGTGAAAAAAAGTTGGCAACAGGATTGAAAAAAAACTCCAAATTTGTCTTTTCGAGAAAAAAAATTAAGGTTGGCAAAACTGCACCCAAAAACAAGTTCGTCACAAATGACTAAATCACTTAAATAATTCACTTTGCGCAAACGACTCCTATAACGATTTAAAATGAACGAATTTGCCCTACATAGCAGGGTAGCATGTACAGTAGTTATATGGATGAGAATTTGTTTTTGAGATTTATTTGCCAAACCATCCATTGTATAGAAAACTGTATGGATGCTGAAAATATTCCACTTCGAATATTTAGTTTATATGATTTTATACCAAAAAACTTCCCAAGAATTAATTCAAGTGCATTCAACTGAGTAAATTTTTAGTGGAAAATGGCAGAAGGAAATGTACTTATGTAGTAAACGTGTCTATGGAAGAAATATTAAATTTGTTGCAGTGAGCGGTCATCCTGGATATTTTTCGGACACGTTTCTTGGAAGACATAACCTAGTAACATATGTCGTAGGTGCGTTTGGTACCAGTTATGTGATCTTTTTCAGGTCCATTTCCCTGGCCCTCAAAATGCTTCAATTTTTGGAAAATTGCGTTCATTATTTTTTCAAAGGAAACCTCTTATAAACATTATTATTATAACATTTATGGTTGGTACTTAGCTACCTACCAAGCCTTATAATTTTGGTATAAAAAAACAAAAGATACAGGCTACCTACTTGTCGTTTGATGCATTGACATTGACCATCTCTGCAATGTAAGCTGTTTCCAAATCCATTTGACTGAGAGTGGCCTGTTCAGTTCCAATGAAAATTGTCAGGAAAACCAAACCAATGAGAACCATCTTTTCATAGTGCTTCTGCATGATTTTATATGCTCCTTTCAACAGAAAATTTAAACTGTTATTTATTTTTCATAAGCCGACTAAACTTGCTTAATTTCGCTGGAATAACCCAATAAAAATTATATAATTCTATAACAGCTTAACAAAAATTAAGAATGATTTTAAAAATTTACCAGTAATTTGGCTTTTCAAAAATTTCAATTTTTATTATTGATTATTACAAGCTTTTATTCTACTCACTACTGCTGATTACAATTTTAAAATATACCAATACTGCAGCCAACCTTCCGCAACGAAATAATATTTATTTCGCATGAAGCTAAGGCCAAAAATAAATAAATAAATAAATAAATAAATAAAAGTTTATCTTTTAAAAATTCGTTTTTAATATATAAACTTATTGTACCTTCAATTTTTGAGAAGACTGCGCCTGTATGGAACTTTACAGGAGTATTTTTGTATCCGATTAAGTTTCCGTATGAAGAAACAGTTTTCCCAGACATTGGTGGGTATTGAAAGGGATAACTGTTTCAGTTTTCGTCCCATTGCTCACAACACGTAATGGTTGGTTTGTACCAGACTGACAAGTCATTCAGCTCTCGAATAGTCCAAGATTGGAACCCGAACAATTATAATTTTTGATGGTAAAAATTTGAAACTCTCAAAACACTATTTGAGTTCAGCTTTTTAAAAAATTTGTCTAGTATTCATCTATCCGCAAAAATTTCTAAACATAAAATTTTTCAACATTATTCTCAAATCATACCTACTTTAAACTTTTTTTTTGAAAAATCGATTTCAAAATTTTACTGAGAACACTGACCACTAACTGGTGGTTGGTATACTTCGACTAATTAAATAGGCTGAAACTCTCGATAAGAACTGTGGATCCTTCAAGATTCCAACATGTAAAATTTACATTAAAAAATTTAACTATTGGAAGAACATTTACCGAATTAAACAAACAGTGTAATATTTTACTGCTGATCTCTAGAGCTGCGTTTAGACCAAATGAACAATCGCTGTTCGTTCTACCTATCCCTATAGGTACTCGCATGGTTACAGGATGTTCCCTGCGATTTGCTTAGCTAGCGAATTTTGTTTTGTTTTTATTGGTTTGTGTGATAGCCCTTCGCACCAAATGAGCTAAAAAAATGCTCCTTATTCGCTGGTTCGTCCGGTGTAAATGCCGCTCAGAAGAAACATGAGAGCAACAAAATTAATCGGTATAAAATATCTAGTTTTGTATGTACCATAGATTTAAAGGTAAAATTTTACCAACTCGGAAGTTTCTTTCTAAAACGAGCTGATGGAAGGAATGACAAACGGCCAAAAATCATTAAAGAGAGAGAATTTTGAACATTGTTCGGACCAAATAAGTAGAAATGAGAATAAAAAACAAAAGTGTTGTCCATAGAATCGCGAAGAATTCGAGATCATTTTAGAAAGTGTGGGAGTAAGAAAATTTTGTGTTTCAAAATATAGAGTGAAAAAAGGATGAAGAGAGAAGAATTAAAATTTAGAGTAAAATTAAAAGCAGCCAATATGAAACTGGTCTTCTCTCTTCAGCGTCACGTATTTGTGATTCATATACAGTCTTTACTGCACAATATCGTAGGTATTAACAATAACCGATTAGAAAGATGAAATTTGATCTAAAGTGCCTCCTCAATGACAGAAAGTGGAGAGAATCTGTAAGACCACCTTCGACATTAAGCTGACAGAACATCAAGATGAAAAGAAGCTCACAAAAAATTTCGTCTTTAGTTTTTTCCGCTAAAAAGACGGAGAAATTAGTCGACCGAAAATTCACTCCATATTGAAAATTCAATGAGAAAAATTGTGCAACAGAAGTGAGAGGGAAGTGGGAGAAAAGATGAAATATTTGAATTCCACAATGTGAGCGAGCTATGTCCCGTACAATATTTTAAACTGTCCGAATAAAGGACATCATTAACAGTTCGTTATTACCAAAACTTATATTTCCCAAAACATGCCGCACAGTTGGTGATTTTGCGCATATTTTGGAAGCGCAATATTATAAATTTGTGACCCATGATCAAATTTTGATAGAGGGAGAAATAAGGAAATAGCGGGAGAAAAACCAGTATTTGCTCTTCTTCCAAAAATTTTTTATTCAGCCCAAAAAACCAATCAGGGGCGTTCGCCAATTTACGGGCGGATTTGTCGGGAAAACCAGCATTTGAAAGGTGAGTGCAAAATGAGCTTCCTCTACTAGTTCGATGTTTGTAGCACTTCCCTGTGGATTTGTTTTCAAAGCAAAAAACATAAAATTTCCAACCAGGGACTAAAATTTTTTTACAGGGAGCTAATGTCAATAGAGAGAGTAAAACATGGATTTCCTTCCGCAACAAAAATGTTTGACTCTTCCTGCCAACCAATCAGACGCTTGCCTTAACCCCACGTGCACACGTATTGCAAAAAATAGCGTTTGGAACAGAAGCGCAATAGGAGCGACCTTCAATTGTGCAATTTACAACACAAGCTGCAGGCGAGTGTTGCAAATCGCAACTCATCCAGGGTTGCTCACTTTGTGTTGTCTTTGTGAAATATACTATCAATTTATTTCAATCATTGCCTACCTTAGTTAACACCAATATCAAGTCTTTCAACTTATTAAAATATATTCTTTTATTAACTGTGGCGACAGGTGGTCGTTGATGGTACTACACACTCGTCAACCACCTAGTGGGCCAGTGGATTATATCCACAAACTACCTTTTTGCGCTCACAGCTATATACTTCATTTGCATAGCTAAACTTTGATACTGGGCTAGGCCCACACACATATCAATTACAAACACGTATACACCTTCTGTGGTATTTGTATGGTGCTGTGTATTAGTCTACGCACACACCCACATTAACCATCTGAAGGCCGTTCAATACATCGCATGTGTACTTATCTCGAATGCGTAACTAATCTTTTTTTTTCTCTTAATGTTCCGTTTTCTTGTTTGATTGCTTTTATGGGATAGATGCATCACTTTGCAACAGTTTAAGGGAAATTTTGAGTTTGAAGTGGCATAATTCAGCGTAGAATGAAGGTATTAGTAATGTGAATGCTTCATTACATGAACTATGGTCTCTAAATTAATATTTTCTTTTAAAATGTGCACATATATATATATATACTATTTTACATACATCCAAAAATTATCACCACTTCAAAAAAATTACAATAACTTTTGTCAACTTTTTTCTCAAAAAATTTATTTTTGATTTTCTTTCTGTCAACGATTGCATGCCGACTGTATGCTGTCAACTATCTAAATTGTGTTTGTGTAATAAGTTTGTTAATATGGCGACTGTCACAAGACCTTTCAGTCTTTTTGTGCCTTTACGTTATGAAATTTACTTTTTTTGCTTAAAATAATGTGTTGGTATATTCGGAAAACAGACTAGATTAAAAATTTCTTCAATAATTTATATTAGCAGAAGAAGTCATCGCCCTTGTCGTCACCGTAATTCCTAAGGCATTAAAAATTTCATTGAGTTAACTTACATGCTCTCTATATCTGTATGATTTAGAAATGCGTAACAACTTATGAAAAAATAAACAAGAAACAAAAGCCACAAATACCATTTAAATCACAATATGTTTTGATTTTAATCTATCTCATTAGTATAACAGCGATACTTTCTTATAAACTGATAATTTTCACCGTAGTCTAGTTAACAATATAGAATAGGTCCACTTGGATAAATAAGAACATTTTCAGTTTTATAGCGCTGAAAAACAGTGTCATCCCTCAACTCATCAAGATTAATGTAAATAAACAGAAGTTTGCAGCGAAACGTCAGCAACATCATAGCATTGGTTATACCTACATGTAGTTACGGGACATTGGAGGCTTGATGTTCATTGTGTATGAGAAGAAAAACTTCGATAAAAACTAAAATTTTAACAGAAAACATGTAAATACCACATCAGATCGTAATTTATTGAGAGAGTTAACAATGTGTTCACTCTCCAATCAGTAACAGAAGAAGTGAATACGTAGTAGAATAACAACATATACATTAATAAAAACGTAGGGCGTAGTGTTGCCAACGAGCACTCGAACAGCATGTAGGTATTTACCAAGAATAGTACTTACAGGGGTTATCAAAAATACGTTTTGGTGTATCTTCCACTTATATTCTCGAAGAGAATTTCGTTACCATCCAATATTTTATAGGTTACGAGCTGTTACCCGCAGCTTCACTTGCCTGGTGTCTAATAATATTATTTAAACACTTTTTTTCACAGACCCAAATGAGACCGGATAAAAAAAAAAACTGAACCAGAATGAGATAGAGAGAATTATATTCACCCCGCCGTTCAGCAGTCATCAAATAATGAACAAAGAGAGGAGTAGAAGTTTTTTTTAAATTCTCTTTTCTACTCATTTTTGTTTGGTTCAAGAAATGTTTTGTACGTTTTCTATTTTCACAGATGGCAAAAATCGGTACTTTTTTTCCCAGTAGAGCTACAGTCTACCACGATGGAAATAAATCTTCCTTGATATTATATAATTTTTTTTGTAAAATCTCATACAAATTCGTCCAGTGGTTCTGTAGCGATATTTTTTCCAGCTGTTTCGAGTCCGTAATATTTTATAATAATATGTAGAAATAGAGACAGATATATGCGCTTAAATCCAAAATAAGAAGGAAATCACACCCGCAGCAATAATAAAAAAATTTAAAACCGCGAAGAAGTGAGTGACTGTGATCTAATTTGTGACCTAAATTAAGATAAACAAACCAATCATGGAGAAAGAATAACCGCCAAAGTGGGAGAGACAAAACAAACCAATGAGAAAGAGAGAGAAAGAGAGAGAAAGAGAGAAAAAGAGAGAGAAAGAGAGAGAAAGGTTTTTTGAATAATCTTTTGTCCTCTTTGCTGGTTCTCACAATGTTGCAGAAATGTTTCATCCGTTTTCATTCTCAGATGGTAAAATTTCTGAACTTTGCCTTCAGTTGGGTAGGTACCGACTTCCACTATAGCAAAAAACTTTCCTTGGAATAATACAATTTTTTCTGGAAAATCTCAGGCAAATCTGTTCAGTGGTTCTGGATTGATAGTGTTTCTAAACATTTTTAGCCCTTACTATTTTATAATATAGAGTGATAGAGATATTTGTTGCCTCTGTAGGTAATTGTTATAATGAAGAGTACCGACCAAGGTTACTAACAAGGAATAAAATTATCATTTTCCGAATTGTCGAACACTGAAAAATAATTAAATTGCACAAAAAAGTTTCTCTCTCGATGTCTAAATTCATTCAGACTGATGTCCAAATTCACTTAGACTGCACATACCTGCCATCTAACTATACCATTTGTGGAACGCATACAACAGTTTTGGAACCTCCGACCACAGAGTTTCAAATATAATAGAAGACACACACTTATATCTAAACACTATTAAGAAAAATGGCACCACTTTCAAACCTATTGTCCCCACTAATTTGTTACCGAATTACAATTTACTTGCCCCTCATTCAAGCCTATGGGTGATGTTGAGCAATTTTTTTTTGAAAATAATTTAATCAAATGATTGAGTAAATATAATCATTGATGAGAAAATCACAACGAACAGGAATTTTGTAAATAAAAATGAAATTAAAAATTGTCGGTGTACCTTCTTCAGGAAGCAAGAATTTTTTGATCATGAAACTGGTGCCATTTATTGTTTCGAGCGTCCACTATTATATTTAATATTCTGGGCCACTGACAGTAAAATTAAAATAATGTTTTTGAATTCGTATTAGTATTACGTCAGATAGACAGAGGGCAATTCTGTGGCGACCATTTGGCTACTGTAGTATAGGTAAATATTGTGAATGATAATTCAACCGACTTATCCAAGTGTTGGACCTAAATTGATGTAGAACCAAAAAAAGGAAATTCACCATGAAAAACCATCTACCAACATGACATATCAGCTCTTATATCACAAAATATAAATTAAAGTCATCAATAAATAAAGAAGTAAATTAATAAAAAAATAAAACTAGTGGTCAGCATCAATGGCTGAAGCTGATTACAATTAATGTGATAACATTTTCATATTATTTGACTTTAAATGACAGTGGGATAATTCTCGGCTACTATTTCAATAAATGTATTGATAAAATGTCGATATTTTGATATTTCATGGGAAATCTATGGAAAATCTACTGTGTAACTGTAACTAAAATGGTATCTTATTTCCGTCAGTTCCAAGGTAAACATAGGATTAATGTAAAATTGAAGTTTCATTTATCTGTAAGAATAAGAAAAATTCATAAAATGATCAATATTAAATAGATTTCAATGATTATCGGTGAATAGTGTACAATCAGTGGATGGGTTTTACTTTTGCCGATAAATTATTTCATCAAGTTAGGTACTTATGGGAAAGTCGATTGGTGAATCGAGTAGAATCCATCGATGGATTCTACTCGATTCACGGACCGATTTTCTTTTAATTTATAGTGAAGTAATTCATCGGTGAATTGAGTAGAATCCGTCAATAGATTCTATTCTACTCGATTCACCCGTTGACTTTCCTTCAATTTAATGATATAATTCATCGGCGAATCAAGAATGCGTTGATGGATGAATTCATTGGTGAAATTCGTTGGCGTTATATTTACAAAGATAAATTAAGTTAGTTACCGTACCAAATTTGTAGATTAAACCTAGAAAACCTCGGGATACTGCAAAGATTGATAACACAATAAACATATTATTTCAGATTATACTTAAAAGTATTCAAATGAATATAAAGATGAATACTTACAATTTTGTAATTTGAAAACATTATCAAAAAAACAACTAGGTACACTTTAAAATCATGAATATTAAAAATAATTCAAATCACTATTCACTCATTCTCATTCACTGATAAACCTTAGAAAAATTCCAGTAAATATTTTAGCGACTAAATGTATTGATAAAAATTCGATTTCGACGTTAAATGGAAAATGCATGTAAACCAATATCAATATTTTATCGATGTGTGAGAAAAAATAGGAAAATAAAGGAACATCGAATTCGAAAACAGATCCCATATAGAAAATAAAAATGTTATCACATTAAAAATAAAATTAATGAATACCTACTTAACTTAAATAAATAAATAAAAAAATAAATTATTTTAGAATTAGTTAAAAAATATTGTTAGAAACTCAATCAGAAATGAAACTAAATTCAATAAAAAAAAGAAAAAAGAAGAAAAAAAAAAGAAAAAAAAGAAAAAAAAAGAATAAAAAAGAAAAAAAGAATGTTTTGAGAAGTAATTACGTTAACAACAGTTTATCCAGTTTACCTACAGCGGTATAATCAGGAAAAATATCCAATCATCCGGTATTTTGTGAATAAAATTGTTTTCGAAACACCAGTTGATAAAGTAGCTGATGATGAAGTGCACCTAGGAAGTAGGGAGGTATAAGTGGACGATTTTAAGACAATGAAAAATGTAAACTCTTTAATACGTATAGTTTTTACTTTATGCACCATCTTGTGGACATGCATTACTTTATGCACCGTCTTTAAATATTTTTTGCAACACCTGTTTGTAAAATCAATTTTTTATACGCACCTTGACGATGTATTAAGCAGGAAATTTTAGAACCATTTAGGACCAACCAATGTATAAGATACTCACTTTATATATCGGTCTTTACTTCATATATTGCTTTGGGCAGATGTTCATTTTATACTCTGGTCTTACTACTGCACCCAGTCTACCTGCGTCATCATTTTCTTTAATTTTTTCTTTATTTTTATTATTTTTTGTTAAAGTTTCTCCGCTACAGACATTTGAACTTCTGACTTCAATTTTGTTTTTGTTTTTTTCTTTTTTTGGAAAAATCTATTTATTTATTATGTTTTTTTGATCGAAAAATTCGCCGCCCTGACAAGAATTAGAACCTGCAAACAATGAGTTGAAGAGAGAAAGTCGCAAGTAGGCTCTTAATTTGGGTACATTATTTTCTGTAATTTTGTTTTTCTCCTCCAAATCACTGAAAACTCTCGAAATTGAGTGCTACAACAATAGTTTTCTTGTATGGGCGTAGGCAGAGGAAGAGGTTTCGTACCTATAAGCATTGCGTTTCCTATATTTATCGTAAATTATTATTCATTCGCCTTTTTTTATTGCTCTTAATTTTTTCTTAAAATTTTCCACAATTTTTTGGTTTTCTCATTTCTTTCCCTCTGTGCATTGGTTACCTCAGATCAGTAAGCTGCTTCCAGCTTCGCTTGAGCCGGAAAAGCTTGCCAGTTCTGATGAAAATTGACAGAAAACTCAAACAAAATAATATGACAATCATCGTCTTACTTGCAAATTGTTTGAAATTTTTCGTTAAAGAACAAATGGAGACCATTGCCTTCCCTCGCGTGTTTACTTATTTTTTATCACGTTAAAATAATTTTCGAGGTATAGTCGCAAAAAAATGTTATTGAATTCTCACATCTGAGCAAACAATTCAGAAAAATTGACACGACGTACTTACATTTTCGTATAAACGCAGTTCGAAACATGCTTTCCGAAAATTTCATTCTTTATGATCAGTTTAATATTTTTCTGATTTTAAGAAGAAAATACCATCCGTTGAATTTTATATGAGCGTTTCTGCGTGCGATTAGGTTGTCCCATTTTTTCACGTAGGTAATTAGTATTAGCGGAGAAATGTGCTCAAAACACATGATAATAATATATGTTATTCTGGTTTAGTTCATTTTTAGTGAGGTTCATTTTGGTAGAGAGTGTTCGTTTGTTTTATGTGTCAAGAAAATCAAATACGCGAGCCTGCAATTCTTAAATCGTTTACCATTCCAAGTATGAAATTGTTGTTGGTATTTATTTTTTACTTTCGAATGTCTATAGTGTTCGAATCCTTATGGATTTGGTTTCTATTTCAAAGTGTGGTAAAGATAAAGACCACCGCAGAGACTCAATTTTAGTTCAGTGGCTCTCAGTACGACAAACAGGTTTACCCCACTATTTTTCAACCGCAACTCATACTTTTCCAATTTGTTCGCTGCACAATGTTGTCATCCTTTCTTCGAGAAAACAATAATTTCTTTGAGCGCGAATACATCGCCAGTGGCCGCGAAATATTATGTATATTTCCCGAGACTAATACTTTTCGAAGAATATTACGTACCTAAATAAACTTAATTGAAAAATGAGAATAAACCATACTAATTAGGTGGAAATCGTTGTTAAGGCAGTCGCGGTACCATCAAAATTACCATCAGTATACATAAAAAGTTCAACCTATTTTGGCAAACCAAAAATTTTGTTAGACGAATATTGAATTCATAATTCGGTTGTTGTCGTGTTCTTTGTCGATAAACCACTCGTGTGCGATCCATGACATCGATATGCAATCTGCTTGCAGCCATCGTAATTAGTTTCATGAACGAAATGCATCTTACTGGCTTCTTCTTTTGTCTCTTCCTGGGTTAAAATGGTTTCCCGGTGAATTTCAAAATATTCTTCGCGAAATTCATCAGTTGAAAAAATTGATGAACAAACCGTGAGAAAGATTCTGAAGTTCATTCCTTCGAACTTGTTTCTGTGAAAAAAAAAAATTCTGTTTAATTTCCAGTTTGATGCTCATTTATACATTCCCATAGGTGTTTCAGGGTGGGGAAAAGGGTTTGTTGCGTGCATAGGTCTGGAAGCTGGAGAAATAGGAAACATACCATATAATTTACTAATTCATATAAGTATACTAAAATTTTATGTTACGGTCGAAAAAAGTAAGTGTACTCCTCTATTAATTTTTATTAAAATAATTTTGAAAATAATTTTTAATTTTGTAAGAGTACTGGGAGACTAATCCGCCTAAATCCCTTAGGTGGTGTTTTGTCTTGGCGTTTCTCGCCTCGATATTTAAGAGTGGGGGGAGAAATTTTTTTTTCTCAGAATTTTTTCCTTATCTCATTAAATTTTATATAATTTTTCCAAGAGTTTTGTCCTGAAAAATGGACGACAATGATTATTACCTATACTTCGTGATGTATAGGCTCGTTAATTTTTCATATAGGACTTTCTTTTGGCTTCATTGGCATTATTAGTCCGAAGAACTTTCATCGAACCATTAAAAAATAAATTATAGGTATTGATGAATCGATAAAGTTTTCGTAGTCATAGCTTTCTGGCGAGGTCCCTTCTAATAAGCTCATAGAACGAAATGAAGTATGAGCGTTTTCAAATGCTCCTTATGGAATTGAGAGGTATATAAAAAGTCATTTTCCCTAATTTGACCTGCGTAGGAATGAAGTTTCTCGAAATACCAAAAATGAGTTTTAGATAATAAGCCTAAGTTAGTCGAATGACCTCTTAAAACGAAAACCTGCTCAATATATTCTTGGGGTTTAAAAGGTATTGACAATTAATATAGATGTAGTAAAAACAAATTTTACCCCATTTGACCACCTTAACGGGGGAATATTTCAAATCCAAAAATAATGTTTGAGACAATTATAGTCGAATAACCTCAAAACGAAAACAGGTTTAATAAGATATTGAGATATACGTAAAAACTCATTTGGCCCAGTTTTATTTCCGTAGGGGTGGAGTTTCAGAAAACCCTTTCTTTGTATCTTTAATACGCGGAGTAGGGAGACTGGATACGAAGACGAATTAAAGAAAATTTGTTAGGCTACAGTTTTCTAGGTAGGTACCCATACTTTACTGAAATTTAATTTCGAGAATGAGAAATAAGGGTTTTAGTTACGAGTCGTCATCTTGCCCTCCAAATAATTATTTCTATCAGTCTGGCGAAGAGTTCAAGGGTGATTCTATTTCTTTGGGTATGTTTTTGGCTTAGAGGAAAACAATTTTGGTGACCCTGCGAGAGAAGGCTCCAGTCAATTTCTGGTAGATATGTAAAACAAAATAGAAACATGTGTAGAAACAAACAAATAGAGAAAACAAACATAAAACGTAAGATATTAAGGATTTATATAGCTTACAGTTTAATTTTTCTTGGTATCGTGGGTACTCGAAGATAAACGATAGGTCGCATAATCTTTTTCGAAAGAAACTTGAAAAATTCCTACGAAGATAGGCTACATATATTTCTCTTCTTATTTTCATTTTTACTCTACCTTCTTTCTTTAAATTATTACGTGCTTCGAAACTTATTTTTTCGATAAAAGTGAGACAAAAAAATAAACCCTGAAAAAAGTAATGCAATATACACTGGAATCCACCTTCTATTTATTTATTTTGCCATTTCACTTACATATAATTTGCTCCGGCTGAGTGGTTATCATATTCGTAGAATTCATACAGCAAAATAAACCTAATTATTTGGAAATTCGAACGTTTTTCCCTTCATGATTTACAAGAACTTCGTATCGAAAAAACTAGGATATTTACCTTTTGGCTTTCGAGTCGATCGATTTTACAGCTGAACGAATTCTGTGCCTTTTTGAAATTTATTTTTACGAATAATTTTCCTTTCAGTTAAGGATATTTTTAGAAATTTGTGAGTAGGTACCTACCAATATTTCTATTAGATTGTATAATATATTTGAAATCTATTCGGTTAACAGGACGATAGAAAAATCCGATACACTGACGTAGAGTAAAAGTACATTCAAGCTAATTTCCATAAGTAAAATTTCAATATGTCCTCCATATTTGCAAGAATGTAAGTATGAAGGTATTAAAATGTGGGAATAATATTTTTACAAGCAGCTACTACTAATTGTAAATTCAAAATTTTTCATTATTTTGCTAGCTGTCTGCATCCCTCTTACGATGATGAAAAAGAATGAAGTTACAATAACCCTTTTTGCTGCGGGGAGAATACCGGGGGGAACTGAAAATGTTCCAATAACAATAACAAACACTATACATTAATCTAGAGCGTTAAGAAGATTTGTAAAAATAAAACAACTATATTCACAATATTAAGATTATTAATATCGTACGTAATATGACATATCAATTTTACTTCGACAAAATCTCATACATATTATGAAAGAAATTCGAATTGAGAATTTTTCTCGACAAAAAACTTTCCAAAAAAAATTGCTCATAAGTAAGACGCTCATCTACTTTTAACGTATTTCTTCCTCATCTTTTGAAGCAGGGCGTAACCATCGTGATTTGTTTCTCGTGAGTTCATCAAACTATTAGAAACCTCTACATTTTGGTAACCAGTACAATAACCTCGGGCCCATAATACTGCAAAAATATATTTTACCATTTTTACGAACCATATTTTTTCATGATATAAGTTTTTTTTCCTCCTCCAATTTCGCGTATATTATGATAACAATTTTTCGGGATAATAAAAATAAATCGCATAGACGATAACAATTTCCTTGAATAGAATAGAAAATGTTTTACCATAATTTATTTATTTTTCTTCAAAATGACTGTCCAACGGTTCCAAAAATTCCAACATCGATTCAATCATCAAAATTATCTAGAAAATGGAATACTGTTGTACGTAACGTGATTTATGACACTGTAATGCGTAAGTTACATGATTTTAGAATTAGAATTTCAACGATAATAGTAAGCGCAAGAGTATATTAAGTTTTTCACTTATTTTTAAGGGTGAGTATAGAAACCAGCTCTTTTGCCTAATATTTGTCAATTTAAATTTTTCGTCGAACTTTCTTTCCATATTCAAATTATTCGTCCATTTCTGAGACTTAAATTTACAATATGTGACCATTATTTTATTACTGGTAGTTATTTCTGGACAGATGACAACACTTTCCACAAAACAGTCTATTTTCCTAAAAACAAATAAATCCGCCGATTGGTACACTTTTTTCCTACTCATTATTACTATAAGTCATTATACTTAAGACTACAGTTAGACTTTTTCAGCAAATTAAGAAACTCTGTTGACACATCTGAGGTAATGTTTCTACTTTTAAAAATGGAATTAAAGTTCCTTTAGAAAATTTTGGCCTTGTCTTAATCGGTAGTCAGCTACTGTTTTCAAGAAATTATTATGTTAACACCTCTACTTATAACTAATCTACTTCAGTATTATGAAAATCCTATAATTTTAACAGATTTATGGTCTGATCGGTACTTTTATTAGACAATAGTTGTTACTGCATCAAATCGGTAGAACCCTGTCATTCTCTCTTCTTCTTGAAATCATGCATGAGCTCATAAAAACAATATTTTCCGTGTTGAAGCTCTCAGTCTTATTCTTATTTCTTTTTTTTTTTTTTGTTATTCTCTCTCTTCGTGTCGTGTCAGTTTCTATTGTAAAATGATATGATATACGAACTGAAATTTTTAGTGAAAGTTTTGTGTTTGAAGCGATGAAAATTTTCACTTTTATAAAATTTTAAATTTTATTGCAGAATTTTGGTCACCATGAAGTTACTTATAACAGTGCTCATTTGTGTAGAACCTTTATTCCAATTAATCTGGTTTTGCACTTAGCTGAAATCAAAGCGTAATTATTATTATGTATTTAAATCACAAAATTTTGAATGCAGAAACTGAATACTCTTGGGTAGGTACCTTTCATACTTACTTAGCTTTTTGGTACTTACCAGTAATATTCTGATTGATGGAATTCTCGACAGTATTTTATGTCAAAAATCCTACAAGACCACGAAATTTGGTAAACACATTTGTACAGGACAATGATCTCAGAATTAGCATTACCCGACTGGATAAACTGCCAGGTGTCCTTGGAATTCAAATTTTAAACCATGTATGGGCGATGTTTTTTAAGACCATAAATAACAGGGTCAGTTATTTTTGTGAATATTTCAACCTAAAACCATAGAAAACACCATTGAGCTTCACTCAATTGCTCAATTAAAACACTCAACACAAAATTACAGAAAAGATCATGTTTAATTTTGAATCAAAACACATCCAGAAAATATAATATTACAAAGGTAGTTGTTCCCCAGAAGAAACAAAACAGAGTGAACAGACAGTCTGTTGAATTAAAGAATAAGTGGTGGTAACAAAAACCAGTTTTTAGAAATACATCCGACGCCTTATTATACAATTCTATAAAAGCCAGGAGAGAAGAAAAAAAGAAAGGTAGAAATATGATAAATTCAATATTCTAAGGCAAAATGTATGAGAATACGGAAAAAAGCAAAAATTGACAGAAAACGAGTAAAAACTTTGTTTCCTGAAGTGGGGGGGGTCTCCAAGGAAGGAAAGAAACAAATTAATGTAGGAAAAAAAACACTCCTGTGGGAAATCTTGCATGTATTTTTATGCTAGAAAAACCAACAAAATTATACCAATGTATTGCGGGTAGTGTCTCGAGCGCATTCACGGCGTAACTTTAAAAATTTTATTGTTTTCGTTTTCTAAGGTTGGTCGGATGTGTCATGTTAACAGTATCACATGCCACGAAGTAATCGCATATTATTTCCTTCCAGAATCCAGAGTTAGTCCATGATTACCATTATATCAACCGGATATCATACCAACTTGAAATGAAGTTACACTCGCTGAAGGGAAATATGACATGTCATATAGAAATAAAACAATACATATTAAATACCCGAAACCACCGTAATATAGAGAACTGATCTCCAGGACTTGAGAATAATCTTCCTCCAAGATATGAATCCAGACCTATAGAAATTTTACTAAGTATATTAATATTTAACATTTGGAAACGAACCATCGATGGTAAAAATAAAGAGTATTTATTCGGCGGAAGCCAGAAACAAAAATATTTTCTTTCGTCCATCGAAGTCTGGAGCAAACCCAAAAACCTTGATTGGTAGGAGAAATTATCGGATTTTTAAAATTGATCGTATCTGTTATTGAAATAATATAAGGGAATGAATTCTAAATATATTTTAAAAATAAACGAAACTGTAAAAATCCCGACCAATGCCAGAGTGTTATCTTCTTTTCCAGCCTAAACCTGCAGTATACCGTAGGATGGTTAGGTGAGGTGGATTGTTTTTTAATTACAAAAGTATCTTTTAAAAATTCATTTTAAACCTAAACTTATTTGATAAAAAATTAATTTTTATCATCAGATCTCAATTAAAATGAAGTAATTTCGAGTTAATTAAGAGTGAAAATAATATAAGAAGAAAACTTCAATCTGTTTTTTAAAAACAACTGTTTCCTTTTCTAATTTACTACATAAATAGTTTCACCTATATACGAAAATATAATCCATTAATTTTTTTGCCTAAGAAGTTACCCACACTTTTTTCATAGACTCAACAATAACAAAATCGTTTCAAAATGTATTATGAGCGGCAAGGGGGAATGATTTATTTATTTTTTTTGCCTCACCTGTTTGAAACCCTTGTCCTCTTCTAACTATGTTTACCTATAAGGCGTGTTGCAAGATTAGGCTCTGTAAAACAAAAACAACTTCATCTCTTAGGTACACATTATAAGTTACTACGAATCTCTCCCCCTGGAGATTCGATACTCGTATGAGTGAAAAATGAAACTATAACCACTGTCGTACCTTCATTGGTTGATATGCTCTCTCTTCTTCATCGCCACTGATACCAGGAACATTTTCAAATATTCTCTACTTTCTCGTATTTATTTTAATTTAAACTAAACCTACAATGTTTCATAAGAGCGACCAATGATAATCTATTTTTGGGCAGAAAATGAGCCGAATTTCATTTCTAGATTACAACGCAGGACGTTTGTGGCACCTAACCCCTTTTATGACGTAATTACGAGAAAAAATTTATCCGGCTTCTTAATGGCTAACGAGTAGACGACTGGAATTCAATGATGGACTTGGCAAATATGGTGCGAAATGCTATAAAGGGTATCATATTATGCGCGTGCTTTATAATTACGACGAATGTGCAAGTACGTCAGACAAGTCATCAATTCTGATTAATGTATGAACCATAGGGTTGTCCACCATTAGGGCTGTGCCGGCGTTTACTTTTATATGAAAGACAAGGCTGAAGCGAGGGCAGAATGTTGAATCGATGTCTACAAAAAACGTCAGCAATTGATGCGATTGTATCGTGGCTTTTTATGCGAAAATATTCTCTGTCGCTTGCTTATCAACAGATTTGAAGCAATTAGATGGGTAGCCTTTAGAGTGCGTCGTCATTGTGTGATTCTACTTTTGGTGTGGGTATTGTAAAGAGCGTACCTTGTGACGATGAACAGGAGAAGTGTTAGCATTATTAGATGGCACGATGTACGATGTTTTGAAGAGGGTAGGCTGCTTATTGTCTTATATTATCGTAGGTAATGTGATTACATTAAAATATTGCATCAGATGAATTTGCACTGAAGAGTTACTTGTAGAATTATGTTCCGCGTACTTACTACCGTTTTGGGAGTAGCCTACGTCATAGATAATGGTAACATGCAGAAACTTGGCGACAAACATTGATACCAGTGCTATCATTGCAAGCTCTGTCGCCAGTACCTACTTAGTGCAATGGCTGCACAAAACGCCGAATTGCCGTACATATAATTCTAGGGTATATTTAATTTTCTATTGATTCTCTATGGAGGAAAATAGTAAGAAAACGAAAGGTTTTCCAATGAACAATAGGGGTTAGTCGAATTTTTGCTTCCTTGAGCATCATTTTTGTCAATTTTCCATCAAGCAGTAACATTTAAAATCTCAGAATATTAATATTCTTCTGACTCTATGCAAACAAGGATTACTATAGAGGAGAACAGTAATGAAATAATTCATGTTTTAACGAAAAATAGAAAAATATGAAACTTTTAGATGGCCCAGGTACAGATTTTCTTTTTTTTTTCTGTGGTAGCATCATTGAAAACCTTGTAATGTTAATTTTCTATTTATTCTTTGGGAGTACGGATCACTTTGGAAGAATGGGCAGTTAAAATTAAAAGATTTTCAATGAAAACAGGAAAACTTGAGTTATTCTTACTGAAGACTCAGCAAATTTTGGAAAAATAATATTATTCGTAGATTTATTTTTTGATCCTACAGTTTTGCTTCTGCAAACTTGTGACATCTGATTACCTACAGCCTTCCCCTCACGTCACCACCAGACTATAATTGTTACTATATTTTACAATGGGGAATGGCTCATAAACATTAAGATTGTACTATCGGTAAGTTCCAACTGGAAATACATCGATTCCACATAGAAATAAATTCCCATTTCTATGAAACAATGAAGACACGTTGATCGATTACTATTTTACAATGTGGTGATGTGTATATTTTTGATTCTCGGTCATCGATGAACCAACACCTTATCTCTTTTGACTGTTCACGAATTTGGTTGAACTGTGAACAGTCAGTCTTGTTCTATATGTAATGAAATCTGTTCGTCGTAAATACGAAATATTATTCACGACATACTACAGCTTTTTATACGACAGCAAGTCACCTTTTTTCAATTTTTTTAAACCAAAACTATACGAATGTGAATGCTGTTAGTAGAAACTGTACAGTCTGTTATACTGTTTTTTGATTCTAATAACGAATACCTGGTTGGAATCTGTTGATTCACCAGACATCGATGACTACGAGGCAATACGATTTCTTGATACCTGCATGACCTGATAATTGTTACCGTACTGTAAGTAACCTTTCTTAACTGTAATAAAAACGTAAACTGTGATAATGGGTCGGCTAACTTATTCATTTCAACTACTCAAAATTGCCAGACATACTTCGTAGGCCTTGGGAGCTTTCGCTGGTAGGCTGGTGGCCTAACTGTTTGAGCTGACTTGTGGTCTTGACTCTATGGTTAATCGAGATTTACTGATATACTTCGAATTGTGATATCAAACCCCTATACTCGGAATGTACGTTCGTTTTCAGATGTCACAAACTGACAACACGGATTGGTCTCTCCATCAAGTTCTGTGTACCTATTGTGGTAAGTCTAAAAAATCGTGAATAAATGACTTGAAATGTTTGAAAAATCGTGCCCCGTAGAAAATTTTTGTTTTATTTTCGAAAACGTTTAAAAGAAAAAGAAAAAAAAGTAAGTCCAAAAAATTATTTAAGTGAAACTCATCCAAATACCTAATTATGAAGTTAATGTTATAAGATAATATTTTTCATAGAATTTTTTATGGTTTAACAAATTTTTACATGAATTAATTGTACGACATTATTAAAACATTGTGAAATAGATACAATTATTATTCCACAAACTTTAATTCACTATACTAGATATAGTAGGTAAAAATATAAAAACTTTTTTCGTCCTGAAATATTTGCGGATTAAATTTAATGAGGGTACTGATTGATGGCCCTCGACTTGAAAATTATCGCATCAACCTTTTCGAAAATGATTTTATTACAAAAACGTTCAAATGCTATAATGGCATGGTACGCAACCAGAGTAACCGAATTCATTCCAAATGAAACCAATAATATTTCAACCAAATAAAATATAAGTCAACTGTCGGTGATTTTGCGATCGATTGCACAAAGCATTTGACACAGAACTGACAAGCTACACACTCTGTGCAGGTATTCAGGTATTCGTTTCTTTATCCATTTCTAACCATTCATTTAGTTTCAAGAATAAACAAAATTTGGCAATACACCAAGAAGAAAGGTCGTGTGAAGAAAATCAATCAATGAAAACCACACATTGTGGCCAGAGCTGGTCCCATTGTCATAGAAAATTCATTCATCTTAATGCATCACCATACAAATTATATGTTGGGAATTACACAAAATTGACGGACATATAAAATCAGTGTTGCCTGTCTGATGAACATTAATCTTGGATGAAATTCAAGTAGCAAAAAAAGTGAACAGCATTTTATGAAATTGGCTGCTTGAATTGAAAAAAACATGAGAGAAGGAAAAATGAACACCGGTCTCACTAGCACCTTAACAATCGAGCAGATAGTCAGCCTGAAATTGTGCAAAAGCACAAATGCGTGTGGAAACTAAGTGATTGTTAATACAACCGAGGTAATGCAGATTGCATAGCCCCGTTAGATTTGCGGCAAAGTTATTACTAGTTGAATTTAAAAGTTTAAAATATTTATGGGGAACTTAAAATTTATTATTATGTGAGCGGCAGAATGCATCAATGGATGGTTTGATTCTAGTAATTATAACCTTGATGTTAATCCGCTACTCCTGCTTCAATTTCTTCAACAAATATTCTTTTTCGACATAACATCATTTGTATTTGAGTTAAGTTTCCGAGGACAGAGTTTATTAACATACACAAGGCGTACGATATCTGTACTCGAAATTTTCAAAGATGGTTCTATTTTTATAGATTTAATTTAGTATTGTTTTTTTGATTTTTTGTTTTAGGTAAGTTGGTCAAAATCATTCGAGATTCACAAGGATTTCAAACCCTAGTTTTACATTTTGGTAGGTGAGTATTTAAAACTACCGTCCATAAAATCAGAAAACGTAACCATATAAAAAAGTTACGCCTTAATCATGTAAATAAAAATAAAGACTGGTGGCAGCCAAATTGCAAAGCGAATATTATTTAAAGAAACCAAAAATATTACGTAGTAAGTACTACGGAGACCTTATGTTTGTCACTGGAAAGTTTTAAATGCAACTGGAAGTATCTTCGACGAGTATTTTAAGTTTGTAACTAAAGTAATTAGGCAGTGTGTATCGTGACACTATAATAGGAGTTACAGGACCAAGTTTAGCTACAACATGTCCCTTGTAATTTCTCAACAAAATTTTATCGTTCACTTTCGAAACAGCTCGTTAAAGATGAAGAAAATGTGCCGATTGTCAATAAGTAGGTAGACAACATTTTATACTGTGTAACTTCTGAAGGTAATTAAAACATCTCGAATCTGGAATTTATTTCGTTTTTTTCAGTCTTTGTCATGTTGATGGCGACAAAAAAAAAAACGAAAGAAAAGAACAATACGAAAATTTGAAGGAAAACTTTTGGCTCAGCAAAGCTTATTAGAAACTTTCCTAGCGAAATAAAAAAAAAAAAAATGCAAATTATTCCGTACTATTACAGAATGAATGGGAAACTTTAGAGGATATTTTCGCGCTCACACTTTAATTTCATGCAAAGTGAAAATTTCGTTTGAATTTCCTTCGCAATTTATAGTGTCGCCAATGACAAATCTGGCCTATGAAATTCGTTAAAAGTTTTTCATCGTACACGTCGACGATGACACCTTTTGAAAGTGGAATTTTCCTTTTTGTTGTACATTTCCGCTATTCTCTACCAACAAATATAAGAAAAAAATGATTACAGTCGATTTTGCACTAAAAACAAATTCTCATTTGGTTATCGTCGGGTCAATGCATGTGGCAAAAGAAAAGATAAATGAAAAATGTAGCAAATACTAATACTCTACAAGTACATAATATGTTTTCGTCAAATGGAAACATTCATCGAGTGAGAAAAAATATTATGTTAGCAAATTTTCGTGAACTACCTAAAAGAGTCGATAGAGTGAATTTAGATATTGTAGCGTTTTTGAAGTTTCCTAAAATCAAAAAGAAGTAAGTCTTCAAAGATTTGGTTATTATGAATATTATAATTAAAATTGGAAGATAAAGCGAAGAAAAAACACGAGAATAAATTAATATTGCGGCTGATAAATCTGTGCCTGGGTACAACAACAACCAATATCGTATTTTATCAGTTTTGAATTAGTCGAATCAGAGGGTGGCTGAATGTGTCTTCTATATGATGTAAGAACAACCATATCACAAACCCTCCATTACCCCCTTAATTCAAACATGGATATACATAAAAGTCATAATCTGAATGAAATGAAAACATGCACTACCGTATTTTTAGTTTCAATCCACTAGAACCTCCGCAAATAATATTTTGAAATTTTATTTGTATGTTTAATGTGAATAGAATATTACAGTGACCAAACAACCAATGTTACATGCGCGGTTATTATGGTTGTGAAATGAGCAAATTACTATCTGTGGTATTTCAAATGCGGTTTTTACCTGACGCAAAAACATGGTTTTCACTGGTATCACAGGTTTTACTACCAGACACTTACCTTGACTGATTCACTAGATAATGAAAAATAAGGAAGTTTACGAGTTAGACAATTGAAAATTTTAAGGCAGGCTATTTACTACATTGATAGTGTCCCACGCTGAGAAATTCCAAAATTCACGATGGAGGCAAAAAACTGGAAAGTAAAAACCCAGGGTTTGTTCTCGCCAAACTCCTGCAATTTTACTTAAAATTAGGTCCACAAAAATATCAAAAATTTACCTAATCTCTCATATAATTTTCCTCTTTTTTATCTAAGTTTTTTCACTAATTAATTAACACGACTGATGGCCCCATAAATTTTTCTCACTCAAAAATGACCGCCTAATCAGAAATTTTCTTAATAACAAAATCAAGACAAGGAAGAAAAATACTGGTTATACTCGAAGAATAATATAATAAACTAATACTTCAGGAGATGATAATATTTCCAATACCAATGAATAACGAGCGAAACAAATTGCAAAAAGAACAAGCTGAAATGGTCGACAAATTTAATTCCGCATCAGGTAAAAATATTTCTCTGTTCAAAATTACAATTTTTCATAGGATAAATTATAGAATGTAGGACTTGCTGCAGTGAAGGTAACGAACAATGTGATTATCTTCCACTCTCAGAAAGATAAAGAAGGACCCAAAAATCATGAGATAGGGAGAAATAATTTCATCTATTTCAATTTCTGATACTAGTCAGAAAAAAGACCAAATTAAGAGCAGAAAATATTGAAGAGGATAAGAAATGCCGGATTATGAACTCCAAGACGAATATTACAAATTACCATATTTTGAAAATTCTATTGATCCCTCAGATGAATAACCAAATTTACCCAAGTCTACAATTGGGGTTACTTGTTTTTCCTGCTCACTGATACTAGTAAAAATGACCAATCTTGTTTTATATACAAACTCCCTATCCACGTTTTGAACATGATTTAACATTAAAATTTTATTTTTTATTCAATCTCTATTTTATTTTGTGTGCAAACAACCAATTTTTCCTATTATTACGAAAAAGTACAGGGAAGCCAGTAGTAATAAAACACATACTGCCATGAAAATCAAATACCAAAATTCCAACTGATTTCATAAATTCAAAACCAGAGTTTTGGAGAAGTTGACTTGAGTTCAAAATCACTACATGAATTTTCTATAAAACCTGAAATTGTATTGATTGTTGTTGTACCAAGGTACAGAAATATTCGTATGAGTCGGGTAGACTACTCATCAACTATGAAGATCTACGAAGTAGATTAACTTTGTGAAACAATAATTTATACGTTCCTATAACCCCTAATAATGAAGAAAGTTTAGTAAAAAATATAATATGCTGGACAGGTATGATACATTTGTTTTCTCTAAATTTACAAATTTCTTTGCAGTAAACTGCGCAGTCAGATTTCTTTAAAATTATGTGGTAAAGTTAACTACCTATAGACTTTGATCATTGATATGTATATCGCAAAATCTGCAGTTTTCGACTTATGCTGACATAATTTTTAAACCTGAAACTCATCCTTGTTAAAATCTACCAGTGTCTCATTGAAAAAATGAAATTTAAACACACACAATCTCCGTTCTTGTCCTCAAAACTACCTACCATTCAGTCATTCATTATTCATCCGTTTATAATTCATCATTCATCCACGATTTATTTCTCCCATAAACTAACTCAACGAATTGATGTGGATGTACTGTTGTTAAAATATTGAGCAAATGAAAAAAAAAAAAAAAAAAAAAAAAAAGCAAACATCTCCCAAATTTAGCACAGTTAGCAAATATTTTCGCTATAAAAATGTTCGTTTGTTGAAGATAATCGACTGGAATCTTAAAAAAAAAAGAAAAAAAAGTATAATGCCTCCGAGATGAGCGACTTGAAACAATAAAAATTGATTACGCGAAAAATGTGGTAAAAAAATTAACATCGATGAAGGAGAAAATTAGATGTCACGCCATTTGCATAATCAGTACATCGTGAATACGCGCTTTTTGTGTAGCTGAATATTATTTTGGCCGCTTTCTCCCTTCAAAAGCTAACGAAAGGTTCGTCTGTTTGAAAACCATTCATCAGATGTAATTGCGAAAAATACGAGAGGACGAAAACCAAGGAGAAGGCGGCTGCGAGGCCAGCGAACAGAAACGAGAAAAACGATTTTCGAATGGGCTGCGAAAATTAGTCAACCATTATTACGCTCACTGCATAACATATTCGAGCAATTTCCAATTGATAGGCATTTCGTTGACGTTGAAAATGAGAAAGCAGATCTTCGTGTAAGTAATGCGAATTTGATGGAGAAAATGGCATTGTTCGCCGCTCTACGCACGAGTAACTTCCTATAAAAATTATTCGTACGTATGTGTATAGGCATAATATAATAGTATATTGTGTAACGAGTGCGTAATATGGCCTATTTTTTTACCGAGTGCTGCAAACTTGACGTGAGTTAAATAGCCCACAAGCACTTGTCGCACACCATACTTTTTGCAGCTAAGGCACAAAAATAGATCATAGCACCCATCCAACTCCCAATAAAAAAAAAAGCTCGTAAACGAAATCAATTTTGGAAATTATAGCTGAAAAAACACAAAAACCTCAAGTTTTTTTATTATTTTGCGTTTTTATGCTCGTTTATTTTCAAACAGTTGAGAACAATTAACAAATTACAAGGAAATTAGATTCAGTTAAGTTTTTTCGTCTTTGTAGCAGTACTAATCCGAGATTTATGGCTTAAACAGGGGCTAAGGAATCATTAAGTGAAAGAGAAGAGGTTTCCGGATTTCAAAAAAGAATTTATTTCCGTCAATTTGGGTTTTTTCATTTGTTTATTTTCGAATTGTTAAATACGATTAACAAATTAAACGAAAACTAAATTCAGATAAATTTTCTCCTCTTTTCAGAGATACTATTTTCAGCTTTCTTGCTTAAATAGCGACTGAGGAATCATTGAGGAGAAGAGAAGAAGTTTCTAGATTCCAAAATAGAGAAAATCTTCCTTTAATTTGTATTTTTTTCGTTTATTTGTTGTCAAATAGCCGAAGATAATTAGAAAATTATATGGAAATTTTTTAAATTTTATTCGCTTTCGATCATCACAAATCCCAGCTCTCTAACTTAATCAGAGGCAGATGAATCATTGAGATGTTTTTTTGAAAATTGAAATGTTGTGTTTGATCGAAAAATTCGTTTGTTTACATTCGCTGTACCTGCATGTGAAACTCGTTCCTTTGCGCACACGTTGCAAATATGTACCTTTTTTTCGGTATAGGCTTACAGCGTAACAGCATTTGTCTACTCGGGAGGAGTGTTTCAAAATATTTTTAAAATGATGAAAACCAAAGACGAAGTCATGGATTTTTATTTTTATAAGAGTCGTTATTGTGTCGACGAAGAGAAAGTAGTATTCTTTTACGGCGCGCTACCGAATGGTGGCCAGAATGCGATACGAAGTCAACGATGTTGCGCTTATTGCATAACTTGTTCGCCGCGAATACGTCAACTCGCGTTTCTGCTCGACTGACAATGAAAGTGATGGGTCATTTTTGTTGTTGTTTGTGACCTCTTCGAGGTTAACGACGTCGTTTCGTAGGGTGAGATATGGAATTTTTCGATAGCCGGTTGATTTTGTGTCGAAACGAATGCGATACGACGAATTGGCCAGCAGAAAATACAACAATATTATGTAGTAAATTTTTATCGATTTCTCCAACCGCGTGTATTTTCCACCGAAGGTAATACCGTACTTTGGAATGACCTATCTGCCCATCTGACCAACTCTGGCGAGGGCATAACTTTTATCAATGCGAGACTACTGTTGATGGGTTAGGCACGACGAGAGTAGATAAACAAACTGGCGAAAGGATGAAACGCCAAGTTTTACGCGTGACCCCGGAGCTACAGGCTATTAATAAGTATACTATATACACATTAACTTATTGCTGTTCGGTAGGTATTTATTGGCCACACCAACGAATGATGACCGAAAAGAGAGAGCCGGCAGTGTAAGCAGGTCTTTTGAAACGCTCAGTTCGAACTTGACGTTAATTATTCCATTCGACCCACTGCTCCACCCTCAGTGGCTGCAACAAGAGAGAAAATTTTTAATTTTCATATTTCATCTATATCATAAATAACTTAATTGGATTTATTTGTCACAGCATCACTCCTCTTCCACTCGACTGAGTTTTTCAAAATATTCACCACATGCAGGTAAGTACTTATCCATAGATGGTTCGAGCGAAGTTTTATTTTGAAGGCTCCATTTTGAGAGCTGTAATTAAGTTCAAATATTTTGGTTCTAAATCTGTTGATTTCAAAGTTAGTTTCCATTCTACCTAATGGTTTTTGTGTCGGTGTCAGTTTTCAGAAATTAAAACTCAATACTTCAAAGTTCAAGTTCCGAATTTGACGAAATTGAATTGTCAGTTTAAGGCGAAAGAAAATATGGATAAAATTGCTGAATACCCGTACATTATCTTGTAGTTTTACACCCTTACCTGTATATTATAAATTAAAGTTGCTTTTTTTTTCATATCACTACGCCTTTCCCAACCCACGAAGTTTTTTCAAAATTTAAGCCTCGTGTAGATGCTTATTCTCAGATGGTTTGTGCGAAGTATTGTATGAAAAGTTCTATTCTGAAAACTGTAATTAAGTTAAAAAGTAAAATTTGCTCTTTTCCGAGTTATTTCTCAGTTCTACTTATTGATTTTTGTGTCGATGTCACTTCTGAGAAGTTAAAACTCAAAACTTCACATTATAAGTTCCGAATTTAACAAATCCAATGGCCAGTTTAAGAAAAAAAAATATGGTAAAATTTCTGAGGTTTCTTGTCAAATTAAATAAACCCGTACAGTACGATATAGTTTTATATCCTTATCTAATACAAATTGAACTTGCTTTTTACTATTCCAGCATTCTGCCTCTGAAACTTGACTGATTTTCACAAACTTCTGGCCCTCAGTCGGGTTGTTTTTGTTCCGAATTCTCTATTCGGTGAGCTTTAATTAAGTTCGAAAGTTATCACTAAATGTTTCAGTTCTGAAACTGTTCCGTTGGCAGGTTATTTTTCAGTTTTGCTTAATGGTTTTAGTGTTAATCCTGAGAAATGAAGAATCATAACATTGAAATCAGGAATTCGGTTCCAAAGTTTTTATAAAAACTTTTACTTGTGGACCCGTACTATCGAAAGTTAGTTCCCAATTCTAGATGATTCGAGGTTGACGAATTCTTTTTCTTTTTCGAACTTCGGTGGTTTTATTTGTTTTTTTTTCTTTATTGTAAGTTGACTTGATGAGACGATAATCATTGGTGTGGTACGTGGGTGGCCTGCAGCCTTTCCAGGAATATTCCCGGGGCACCAGATTTTTCTAAATTGTGAATTTTCTAAAAGTAAAATAGTTGATTTGTGATGTAAGTGCGTAAAGTAGGTGATTGTGACACGAGTGTGATTTTTGCAAGCTCGTGCTGCAATTCATAAGATTTCCAATCGCCTACTTGGCAAGAGTGTTATACACTATTCTGTGCAATACCCCCCCCCCACAAAAAACAAAAAATTTCATGTAAAAAAAATATTTTTTAATTCGTATTTAAACAATACAAAATGGAAAATTATCCATTAATATGACTTTTTACGTTCATTTATTTTCAAATAAGTAAGGATGGATGAAAAAAAAGTTCATTTCAGCGCCTACCTGACTGAAACATTTAAAATATAGTCGCATGTTAAAAAGGAAATGGGTAACAGCAAGTGATGTAGTTATAGGCATGTCACTGTGCACGCGCGCAACTACACACAAACACATTTTTTTCTTCTCCATTTCTTCTCTCTTTCAAGTGCTAAAAATCACACCAAAATTCGTGCTGCAAATCCTTCACCTTTCATTTTTTATCCCAAAGTGATACTAGAAACGTGTACCACATTAAAGATATTATGAAATTGTAGATTTAAGTAAATTTTATAAAAGTAGTCCCATATTAGACTAGATCTGATAACAGTTAGGTGTCTATGGTGCGTAACAAATTATTGCAAAAATTACTACAACATTTTTTCTGTTGGAGATAATAATATCATAATAAATAATAAACTCACCTGAATGAAAATTGAGTGGTCTATAACATTGTTTCTGAGCACTTTTCAATAAAATCATAAATTCAGAAGTCACAGGGCCATGTTTATCGAGAAATATGGGGTAGGTAAACTTAGTTTTTAAAGAAAAGTATGATAATCATAAATAAATTTTTCAAAAACGATGAGAGATAAGGAGAAATTTTATGGTAACGTTATTATTTTCTCAATGGTGCATGTATTTTCACCTAATCTGTATCATTTAACACACCATAGGGGATTTTACTATGGTGAGTGTTAAACTGAATCACCCGGTATAGTGTAATTTTATAATATGGGTTTGTTGAATTTCTTTAGTGGCAATGGCCGTTAGTGGTGTTGTTTCTAGGCACGGTTGAAAACTAATGATCTCAAAATAGAAGTGAACACACCGAAGTTCATAGCCAAAGTTCTTGATCTTTTTTAAATTCGATCAGCATGGTATAAATTGGAGTCTAACGAATTCCTGGCGGGCTATGTGGGTTAGGTGATGCTGATTCTATAGGCGTCATCCAGTGTAGATAGATAATATCTTGGTTTCTTGGTGTGTGTTCAGTGAATTGAAAATATTGTTGGGGTTGAAAGGGGATCGCTGAATAGCCCCTCCTGACATACCACAGCAAGTTGATGCACGTATTGTGCCAACCAAGTTTCGCAACAGCAGCGATACAGTCGACTTTATTTTTCGCAAAGGTAAACTACTGGTCGCAGAGAATTTTCGTAGTCGCTGAATTTGGGACGAATGAAAATTCAAGCGTTCGAAAGAGGCGACTTCGAGAGCAAAAATCGTATACTTCATTGAAAAACCAACGGTTTTTAATTGAACCCGAAGCGAAATTATACTATTCTTCGCTCGTGTGGCCTTAATTTCAGCTCGGCTTTCGTCTTCGTTCGCACGAAAGCGTGCAATTAATTTTCGCACCTATTTTGGCGACAAGTGTGGGCGTGATGACGGAATAATGCAGATTCGCGAGACGACATTCGTTAGAACAGACAGCCAGAATATTATGTCGAGGACGTATGTCAGCGCGACTTGTGAAATCAATTTGGATTGGATGCTGTTGGTACAGCAGCCCTGCGGTAGATAGGCAGGGCAGGTAGGGAGGTAGGTACCTATATTAAAATATGCAACCCTACGCAAACGAGCACTTGCATAATGAATGATTAAAAGAAGTTAGATGTGTAGGTATAGGTACCTACGTGAGCCTTTCGCCATTTTAAACGAAGGCACGTTTCAAGTCTCGTTTCTTCTGTACGTATCAACGTGTAACGAATGCCTTTATAGAATATTTTATGAAAGTTTTAATTCCTCGAATGAGAAAAAAATCTTAGCCGCGTCAAACGACCGGAAAAGTTACCAAGCCTCGTAACATTGATAAATTCCTTCGAGAATTTTATAAAGTGTCCGGAATTTTTGCGTTTCGTCGTAATTAATGGAGGACGAAATTCTGCTGCAGCGAAGCTTGGCTCAAAATTAGGTGTTCAAAAATCGTCCGAGTTTCAATTAAAAATTCAAATCAAATCATTTAAAAATTTTTTTTTTTTAGTGAGAACTCGAAAGAAACTGGTACCTAATTTAATAAAAAATAAATACCAAATTAAGGGTAGTTTTGTGGAGTGCAAAAGTTTTCTGAACACCCCCCCACACACACACACACACACACACACACACACACATTTAGGAACGTCATTTCAACCTCCCTTTACTTAAACTTCATTTTAAAACAACTCACTATACAATTTTGTATTGAACAACGTGGTAACATTGTATTTTTATAAGATCAAACTCCTCATAAGAGAATACAATGTTACCACATTCTGAAATACAAAATTGGATGAGAAATGCTTTCAAAGTGAGGTTTAGGTAAAGAGAGATCAAAGTGACGCTCGTGAATATAGGTGACAGTTTCGGAGAGAAAATTAAAAATTAGGAACCAAAGAGTACAGATTTGATTCAAACGTACACTCTAATTTATAATTAAACGATCAAAATACTTCTCACAATTACTTCATCAGAATCCACTTGTTAAAAAGAAAATTAGAACCTTTTTGAGATTTAAACTAAATATATTCAGAACAAAAACACAGCAAATTAATAATGAGCACATGTTGAGAAAGGAAATAAGTAGAAATCTGAATTAACAAAAAGATTTTAGAGTTTGAAAAATACGTGAATCAAGCTGGAGACGGGATGCTGACATACTTTATTATTTTGAAAAATGAACTTGGAACGTAAAATATTGGAGGAACTTCCAAATAAAGATTAAGTTAATAATAATTATAACTTTTTCAAAGTACTGAGAAGTCCGAGATCTGGACCTTCAAATAAAAATTGTTTTTTGACAAATTCTGACAAAATAATGACGTCACAATTTAAGACTATTTTTTGAGAGACAAAATTCGAATTTGGACATTATATTATCCGAATTCGAACTTGTATTCAGATGAAGACGTGAAGACAGAAATAAAATCTAATTCTCTTTCAGGCGATTATAATATATTTTATTTCAGTAACGACTCTTCCAAATTCAGACAATTTTAGACAATAATTTGGTTCGATCCGATAGACTGGCGCCATGAGATATATATTAAATGAAGACGAATTGAATGAAAGTAAAAACCCATCGACGGATATGAATGCAGCCAACCTTTTTGCTTTATCTCCGTTTTTTCCACGCTTTGCTTGCGGTTTGCAGTCATTAATATATTTTTATTATATTTTATTTTATCACTCATCCACGTGCGTTTTTAGCCTATTGTATGTCGACGTATATATTTCTGCTTTCTGTAATCTTATTGGTTGTAGACATTTTATATTTCTTCTCGCTTTTTATGTTATCAACATCGTATGTTTGAAGGCAATTAGCAGACAATAAGTGGGGAAATTTCCTTAACAAGAAGAGCTGAGTTGTGAAGATGAATTTTAATTTTAAATCACTCTCTTCTTTGCACTGGCAACACCTGGTACTAGGTTCGTCTTTGCAAATGAGTCCTTCTTGTGTAGGCGGATAGCAGCAGGTCCAAGTCACAAGTCGTACGTCTAAGTCCTCACGTCAGGCAATTTAATAAGTGTACCATCTTCGAGATGCAGAATAGGATTCAATCTGATCAACCTTGAAGACAACTAGGATGGTAGTTGGTATTCCAGATAGGTTCAGTTGAAGAAAAAGGCAAATTAGGGATGTTCTTTCGTCATGAAGGATCAGTAGTGACGACACATAAGTCATTTCTAGTTTGCTCTGTAATTTAAAGGCCGCGTCGAGCCTTCTCTTTGCGCATAGTGGATTTGACTCCATCTATGTTGGTAATTTTCTCACCTCACTCTCACTTTCAACCAAAAGCTCCGAGACCTAAAGTTTCATATTAGGAGTCTTTTACACAACAAAACCATCACTCATGAAGACACACAATTAGGTGAAGACAACAACTTTCTGATGGTTTCCCCTACTTGTTGTCTGCCATAGCTTTTTTTTTTTAACTTTTTATTTTTCCGCTACACACTTTGCTTTGTTCCACTTTGTTGATACTATAGTTCTTTTTGTAATTATAGTCTTTGACAAAATAATTCTGCTGTTCGTTTTTGTAGGTTTCGAACCTTGTATGGATTGAAACTTTGTTAGGCTCTTCCTTCCACATAACTTAGCTTATTGCTGGTTTGTCATATTAATTTGCTGAGGTATGAAGACAAATGTAAGCTGCGTTTTGCCATGTCCGAAGAAGTTTAATTCAAGTCAAGAAGAATTCAGCCGTAGGACATAGTTAAAGTCAAAAAAATAAAATGTCTTGAAAACACAATTCAAGACCCCTCGATTCAGTGTTTTGGCTGCATGATGCCCTAATTTTAGGACATTGTGACGTCATTAGCATTTAAACACCACTATACATTAAAGGTTGACTTTATAACACGTGACAGGAATCGATTTTGTATGCTTCACAAAATATGGCGACTGTGGCAGGAATCGATTTCAGATGCCTCAGTACCTATACTTGGGATTATTATGTCAGCGTTTTGGTTTTTAAATGAATATTTCTACTTTTAGCTACACAAACATGATGTTTGAGTGCAGAAAAATATTTTTTTGTAGATGTCTGTGAGGACTTATCTCATACAAGGTTGAAGGATTTGGACACCTGATGACAGTTTCCGCCGCTAGGCTTGGCAAATATTTGTCTCAATGATGTTCAACCATAAGCACAAATTACGTTTGATCATAATTACTTGCACATACATGCAAATAATGTACAAGTACCAAATTGTTACCAGTCTCAGCAGTACAATGATGTCACAATTCCATACATGAACAGGCCCATCATTTTATCACTACAAGAAATGATGCACTAGACTGTTCACACAAACATACGTAATCACTATGTATATGTGTTGGTGTGTGTCTAAATAAGCTCATATATAAACCATCCAAATCGGCTTTAAAATCTCCAGTATTAGCCCAGGTTTTGGCTTACCCATATGTTTACATATGAAGTGGTTGAATATGCAAAATCTGTAGATTACCTTCTGGTGAGAATATATTTTCACGACAGGGTATTCCACAATGTCTTTTTGACAAATAAAAATAACTTAATAAATAATCAAGTTATTATTTTTTATTTAGCCCATTTTTTAACATCCTACCCAAATTTTTTTTATGTATGAATATTCCCTGCATTATAGTAACCATGATACTATACTTACTTCGAAAGGGAATATTTTTGAACCAATTTAAACCATAATAAGGGAAATTTTTAAGACATAGAAATAATTTGGTGATTATTTGATACTAAATTAACGATTTGCAACACTTAATCAAAAAATGCATTGTTCAATGCCTTTTAACTGTACAAAAAGTAACAAATTTCAAAAAGACGTAAAAAAATATTGTTGGGCGCATGCGCACTTTCAAATTGACTTTCTCACATAACCCGATCACTTCCTCACACAGCTCCAATATTCTCTCAGTTTTTTGTTTTTACTAAAGTAAAATTATAAAGATTGTTTTGTCAAAAAAAAAAAAAAAATTAATTATCGTTTGACTATAGGTAAAAATGGTAACAGATTTTTGTATTTTTTCTTTTTCTTTTTTTTTTTGGGGGGGGGTATGACAAAAAGTAGAGTTTGACACGCGTGTAAAGTAGGGGATCCATACTCCGCTCGTGCTGAAAAATGCACACTCGATATCAAAATCATCTACTTTTTGCACTTGTACCACAAATAACGACATAAATTATAATCTCTCAATACTACAACTCATTGAATCATTGACTCGTAACTGAATATGTCCCTTAGTTGATACAGCATGTATCTATTGTAAATTAACGTAAATTTGTAATTACGAATCCAAAATAATGGTGGATGGGAAGGGTTCGTATTTAATTTGTGGGTGTTAATTACTTTTTTTGACTATGACTGAAAAAAAAGTAAGGTCAATTATGAATTAATCAAGCATCTAGGTACTCTATGAACCGGTATGATGAAGTAAAGGCACTATTTAAAGTTGAAATCAGTTGGTAGGTATCATATTGAGATTGGGTGAATTTCATAAATATCTAAATGTAAAGTTTACTGGAATTTTTTGCTCTGTGGTGAAATTCGAGGAAGGATTATGTGACAAGTTTTCGTTCAGTTTCCACCAGATTTATGACAGCTGTTTAAATTTCACCTTCCTGATACTTTTATAATTGGGAGACTGAATAATATGTCAGAAATTTCCTTTATCAAAGAGATAATTGAAGCCTTCCTGTGTTTTTTGGTAAATGAGAGAAACTTGACCGAAAAGTTTTTTATTTTTTTTATGTACCTAATTTTTTTATTACATGTTGAATAAATTAATTTCTAGTTTCTCAAATGTACGTAATCAATCATGACGTCGGATACTTATTCGCTCATGGTTCTGTAAAAGGGTTCTGGCGGGGTCAAAAAATGAGTTCATCTGATCAAATTATTCTGGTTTCAAAAATTCTAACCTCTATCAAAAGCTATTCTGGTTTTAGTAAATTCTATAAAACTTTAAAAATGAAACGTTTTAGACTTTCAGGAGAAAAATGTGATTGTACGAAGCTATTTCTGCATTGGTAAATGCTAAATTCATGTCTCTAAATTAAGGATTCCATCTCACAAAAATAACATTCTGTGAAATTGATTATAACAATTTTTATAGTAGGTAATACTTAATACATTATATCTCAAATTTAACGAACAGTGTTAAATTGCGATTGGAGTATTTTTAGTATAAATTGGAAATACTTGTCTGAATTTTTTGGGACAGACTTGAGCAGGCGGACTACTAAAAACAGAAAATTTAGTACCTATGAAAAGTGTTGGAATGGATATTCTGGCATTCTATCATTTTAGAAGTAAAAAATTATGGATAATATACACTGAAATGCTGAAGGAAAGGAAATGATGAAATAATTCATGGTCATATATGGGCATAAAATGAGTAGCCTAACCTAATCTTACGTTCAGTCCAGAAACGAGTGCTTTGTTCAATCTGGTTAATAAATAATGTAGTTATGTTTAGAAATGCACGGAGAGACAATTACGAACGTAACTAATCCACAGCTACGGTTTATTGATGAACAAAATTAGGTTTTTGACTGCCATTCGGAGCCTTACAGAGATGAATAAAAATAACGCATTTGCAATACTTACGACACAATCAGAAAAAATTTCAATTTGCCAAACAGGATGGAATTGTTTTGAAAACGTTGGGAACTTGCTCGAATTCCGTTCATAAATAGAGCGAAAAATCGGCTTTATGATGATTTATCGTTGAAATGAAATTAGGTACGTATTTTTTTTCAAATAGAATTTGAAAAAAACTCTGGCGTAGCAAGAAACGCTAGAAAATGTAGGTTTACTAACAAAAAAATAATAATAATAATAATTGAATATTTGATGAAACTGAATTATGGGAAACTTGATATAATGATTGATTATCAAATAAAATAACAGCTAGTATACTTTGATGACAGATTTTTATTTCCTTCTACGATATAATAACTTCACTTGTCAGCAATAATTTCAGATTTTTCAGATCATTTTTACACGAGAAGTTTGAAGTTGGTTAGAAACATATTTAGCAATTTTTTGGAATGCAATATAATTTGATTAAATTAAACAATTACTTACAACAAAAAATGAATATAATATGAAAATTATTTGGAAGAATGGTGGGTAAATATTACGTTAAAAATAAAATGTTTAGGAAATTCGTAAAGACGTAAAGGAATTAAGTGTATGACGAAATTATATAAAACATGTATCCAAGTTATTAAAATGATTGCTCTTCAAACTGAATGAAAACAAGCCGCTAAGGACGAACTGTTAAGCCGTTTGAAACAAAATTTTGCAAAATGGTAAACTATAATAGGTATATTCAATGTCTGTACCGAATTTCGTGACTATGTTTCGCACTTTAGAACCATTGAAGCCCAAAAAATGAAGTATAATAAGATGTAATATACATACACGAACCGTGAAAGTGATCTGAACCAAACACGATAGAGTTCATCCTCGTGTAGATTGAAATAAGTGTACCAAATTTCAAGACATCGGATAAAAATTGCAACCTGTACCGTGTTCAACAGAAATGAATAGGTATTGGTAGGTGCTTATAGTATGTAAATTATAATAATTTATGATCGAATTTCAGCTAATACTGCCAAAATTTTTCTGAGATAACGAGACAAAAAAGGAACCTACCCTCACCCATGGGTCTCAATATAAGATCAATTTTAGTATGCAGATTTTCTTCGAAAACCCGCATTAACGATAATGTCATACGGTAATACGACAATTTATTTTATTGCAAATTTGCGACACCCGTTGGCAGTTTGACCTTAAATTCGAATAGATTTGAATGGGGGTTAAGTGAATAAAAAAAATTACAGTAAGTATTTTATAGCCGTCGTTGAAATTCATTTTTCAAAAACCACTGCCCTCCGATAAAATAATGTAATTACGAAGAGCTTGCGAAACCTTAAATTGGTAAGTATAGGTAATTATCGTCCACACCTGTCGTAAAAAGGATAATTAAAAGCACCGTTTACCTCGATTGAAATGTTTATGGCAATCATATTATGAATATTGAAAAAATATTTTCAGAAATATTTTATTTGGAATCGTGCCTTATGAATAGTGCTACACGATAAATTAATACGAGTAACCGCACAGTTTGAAATTGCGATGAGTTAATATAATATGTAATTGCAAATTACACTGGGCATGAAGGTTTGCATTTTGCGATAGGCCTATGCACCTTATTCCCATCAATGTAACAAACTGAACGAATTAAACATTTGAAATATTCGAAATGGCTGATTTATGTGCGTTAAAATTCAACATATTATACCTAATGTTCAATCGTTGTTTTTTAAAATAAAACAAAGTAATTACAGCTACTAACAAGAAACAAGAGAAGAAAAAAAATGTAGTCTCACCCTCGATATTTATTAAAGTTGAGACATCTTCAAACAGGACGTATAAACGAAAGCTGAAATGTTATTTTTCTGCAGAAAAAATTATATAAGCGCTGTTCAAACATCAGTCAAGAGCAAAGAAAATTTTTTCTCATATTTTTTTTGGTCTAGTTGAAAATAATTTTGTTTTCCAAGTACTAGTCACGATCGTGCTGCAACGTGAAGATGAGGATGAAAGCGTATTCTTATTCGAGCGAAGCATCTTCGTGATCAGCAATAAAATATAGAAGGTACTTGACTTGGTTCGAAAATGTTTGAATTTCAGAACTAAGGTAAGCTAACACTTGGGTATCCACATTTACCTTAACGAGAGAAATATTGGGCACGATTACCCACGTTATTTGATTTGTTTGTTTTTTCACCTACCATTAATTCGTTTATTGTAGCGACATTTTCGCTTAACGCGAATGTGTATGTGGAACGAAAATGCGCTGAAAAACAATTTTATCAAAATTACGAACAAAAATCAAGAAAAATAATAAAAATACCTTAAAAAGACAAAAATAATCCTTTTAAAATTTGTCCAGCAAGCGCCAGAAACTGGAATCATCGAAGTCGGTAATAAGTTTGGTAATAAAATTTGATGTATAATATTGACATATTATTACGAAGCCTTATGATAAATAGAAGTGTCACTCACTTTGTAGCGTATGGGCATTATTTTCTACTTTTATATATATATTTTTTTTTTTTTTGCTTTTTTATTACTCTTTATTTCGTTTTTTAAGGCGCACATTGAAGACGCAGCTACCAACTGTTGGTTGCCCATCGACTTGGACCACTATATTTCTTTCTCTCTTTGACTACTCCTTTTTTGTTTTTACTTTTTGCCATTCATGTTTGAAAAGCCATTGTTTTCACATGGCTTCATTTTCATACTTCCAAAATTACATCTAAGAAACATAAAAAGCAATTTTTTAACTACGAAATTTATACAGTCAGTTATTTTCTTTTCCTGAAAGCACTTTTTTATTAAAAGTTGTGCAAGTTTGCTGCTCTAAAATAAATAAAGTTTGTCGGTACTTCCATTTTCAGTGTCGTATGCGATGTATACGTAGGTACCTACGTATTTGAACTCTTCAGTTTAATTTCAAATCGTATTTTGTGATTCGAGTTATTTCTTTTCAACATGCGCTCTTCTAATGTTAATTTTTTTTTTTTTTTTTTTAAATATAATTACTTTAATCTACAAAATATATTTCCTATCTTTTTATGAGTGGATACAAAGTTAAAGTAGGTATATTATGTGAGGTATGCGTGTCGGTCCCCATAATTTGGTTGCTCGGCCTTGGAAATAAAGTACCTATGTGTCCGCGAATTTACAATCCTCAATTTGACTTTTTTGAAACCACTTGCTGTTTGACTGTCAGTGCGCACTTCGTTCGACTTTTGCAAATGACAACTTCAACAATTCCAGTACGGATGTAGCTGCAAAATTTTTTAAACATTCGTGTTTTTCTTCTTCGGGAATTTTTATCCTTATTTTCGTCAACTAATAAAAATAAAGCGTATTATAGTATGGTATCGATAGAGTCAGTCACGCAGCTGGTCAACCTATGCACGAATCAATATTGCTGTGGTTGCTAGCTTATGGATATTGCTCTTCTAAGGTTATTTATTCGAAATATGATTACTTATTCGAATAGGGTTACCTATTTATATCGAAATTATTCCATCCCTCTATGCATATCGTAAGTTTGAATGAACTTATTGTCGGTTAGACATTCCGTATGGTTTATGGGAACAAATGTTCCAGAGGACTTATTGTCGTACACGCTAACTGACGTTGCTTAATTAATAAGACACGCTGGACTTCGATGATCTAAAAATACTTTCAAATAATGTACAAATAAAGGTGGATAGGCTCGGGTAGGTTCGTAGAATTTGATTAAGTCTATAGAAAAACTTCGCTGGCGCGATAATTCGAATAGAGACGGTGTTCGTTGGAGAATTTAAAAGCACAGCAAAACTAAAACCGAATAAACGTTCCTATAACAATTCCACAGTTACGTTTTTCCTCGTTCCTTTGCTTGTGTTTATGTGTTTAAAAACAGTTATTTTTTCATCACACATTAATCACAATCAGTGACGCGAATCCGAAATGAACGCTTTTGTGTAGTACAATGAGTTTTCGCGTTTAAAAAATGATGAGACAGACCATTAATATCAATTTTTTACGTTTTCCGTTTTCCTATTTGTTTGTGAGGCGCGCGACAGATGAACGAAAAGGAACGAATTGAACAGAAAAAGCTGACCGCACACTAACGGTTGGAATGGCCATCCAATAGGGTCGTAGTGAAAATAAATGTACAGTTTGCGAATCATTCAATCTCGTTTTCCAGCTCCTAAGCATACTTTCACCTGCAGACTGGAATTCTTCGAAATCTTACCGCACGTTTGAATTTTCGCTATAATTTTAGTCTTTTCACTCGGTTTGCTTTCGAACGGAGGTATTAGAGTCGACCCCACAAAAGAGTTAAGGGTGGGAATGATGGAAACTTACCGTTTTACGACAAAGGAAAACTAAAGACACAATTTTTGCATTTTGACCAAATTTTTTCACGTATATACCTATAATATAATTATATTATGTACGTATTTAGACGTATACGTAATATGTACGTACCTATACTAATTGCCTAAAATTATTGCTCATGGTTTTGTGGTAACTGCTAAAGATATAGGGTTTAAATTTTCACGAAAGGTAAGCCTAAGGTAAGTATATAAGATCAAATCTGACAGTAGGTAAGTGCAGTCCCGTAATTAGAGTTAAATTTCAGGGTGGGAAAACACCACATTAGGGAGGGGGTAAGAGTTTTTTTTGAGATACAGCCGTAGAGAAGAAATTTGAGTTTGGGGAGGAAAAATTTACGATCCTTCTTAAAAATTAAAAATCACATCTGTATTAAATGCGGTATTTAGAATTTGTTCGTGCGAAAAGTTTAATGATATTAGAAAAGCCAGTTTTGCGAGCGATAAAATTTTATTAGGTGTTTTTCGAAGAAAATCTACTAAATTTTCTATTTTTGTTCAAATTTCGAGACCCTGAAAAGTTCGAGCTTGGGGAATCCCCCCTTTCCCTCTCGTTAGGCCTACATAGTACAAAAGTATATGTCGTATTACCGATAATTTTATACCATGCACGGACGTAGTGAGTGGGAGGAGCGGAGAGCAATATTAACAAAAAAACCATAGAACAATAATTGACTACCATATTCTCATTTCACCGTTGATACGATCCTAAATACCAAATAAGATTGATGAAAATATATTGAATCAAATAATCAGTGTTACCAGTTGAGACCAAAAATTTCCATATTAAACAGTCACAAACGAGAAAAGTTTGAAAAGAGGTGCATGCTAGAGCCTGGAGGTTGAATTATGTCAAATTTTTTATTTTCTTGCTAAAAGTGACAAGAGCTGTCAGCCGTGGAGGATTTGCACCCTGGCCTTCTTTGTTACGAGACTGGGTAAGTGCCTATTAGGTTTTGTAGCTTCCGAGAAAACTGGAGAGTAAATAATTTCTGTTGAAAAGTGTTCTTTCCACTATTTTGAAGAAACTACCGTAGAAATAAGGCTGAAATTTTCACGAAATGTAAATCTTATATCGGACCAAGTCTGATATGTGTTTGGTGTTCATTGATTCTGTAGTTTCATTGAAAAATATAAAACAAAAAATCGCAGAAAAAGAGAGTCACCTTGTGTTGGTTGAAGTTTTTTTTTTTTTTTCGTATTTACACCCCAAGGAGATACGAGTGTCTTTCCTGCATTGCAGTAATTTAGGTTATAAGTTTTGTTTTAAATTATAGATAAAAATTAACAAACTAGTGGTGAATCATTGGGTTAGAAATTTTTTTTAATGGATTCATTCGAAGAAATTATGGTAGGTATCTGTCATACGTTATAGATAGAATAATATTTTAACACTATATTTCGCGCTGCAGGTATAGTTTCGAAATACTTACAAATTCAAGCGATTAGATGGTTGAAACAATTTATCGAAGTACTTTTAAAATCAAGCCTGAACTATAGAGACAATAATTATAATATTAATATTTTAAGACAAGTACCTACTTATTCACTATTAAATAAAACTGGTTCCAGCTTTTCGTACTTTTCACAAATATCACTGACTTTATAAGTTGTAGCTGATATTAATTCCTCTTTATGATTTCCGCCATTTCTCATTCAGCTTTCTAATCGAAAAACTTTCTACCTAAAGTCTATTTTTTCTTTACTTCGTGAAAAAGGATGAAAATAATAGCAAAAAAGTCCATCATAAATCATCGTTTATTTATCGATTATTTCATTGCTGAAGTAAGTATGGTTCATAGACCAAAAAAGAACGAATATTTGAAGGGAGAATGTACGGACAAGTTCCACTTCTTTATTTCCCTATTTTTCGCGTCAAACTTTTCATTTTTCGAATACCAGCCGAAAAACTTCATCGTCGATTTGGTGCGTCTGCCATTAGTCGTATTAAGAGTTTTGTTTAGACGTAGCCGGAAATCAGTTTTAACTTTTGTCTATAAACTTTTACGAAATTTATAAATACAAATAGAACACTGAAGACTTTCGCAAAATTGTTACAGCCTACACTAGGCTCTTTGTATTGACAAAATGGAGGGAGTATGGAGGAAGAAGTTCATTTCATTTTTGTTTCCACTTCATACGAAGGTGACGGGTTAGAAAAAAAAAAAAGAATAGGTAAGCATGAGAATACAATAACTGTCCGACCTATTATGGACCATTAAACTTGGAAACTTACAGCCAAAAACAACACAATCCGATCCTATAACATTCGTAAAAATCTTTACATGTATGAGGTGAAAGTAAAGTCAAATAACCACCTAAACATAGTTCGATAATCGGAAAAATGGCGTAGGAAAAACTGTAGTGATTACCAAGTAAGACAAAAAAGAAGCAAGAATTACAAAAATCAAATTTATAGAACATCTCTATACATTTTTTTATCCTAATTTGTGCTTATATTATTTGTGTTGCAAACTGAAACGTACATGTTTCCAACTAAAGTAGAAGTGTTGCAAACTGGGGCTAATAGTATTTTCATATAAAATTATTAAAAACGTAATATTCAGAGAAATATAATAGGAATAAATTTAAATATCTCTGCCGCGCATCAACCGCGGTAAGTGAATTTTCCAAATGTGTCAAATTTTGTAATGGCTGCCATTCAAAAACCAGTTGATCGATTTTACTCAAATTCAAAACCGAACCAGTCCCTAACAGTCTTCAATTGTCATCCGAATTTCAAACCAAAATCTTCAAATTTACGGGAATTACCGTGATAACAACAAGGTGGATTTGCAACATTTCGAAAACCTCTTTTCCGAAACTAACGGATGAATTTTTCAAAACTTTTAATACGAATGTGTAGCCCATGAAAGCTTCTAACATTACCCCAAGTTTCAGTTTCATAATTGAAACAGCAAAAACTCCACAGACTCTCAAAAAATGTCAAAATGAGTAAAAAATGTCAAATTTAGTAATGGCTGGCAATCGAAATTTAGGGGACTGATATAGTTCAAATTCAATACCAAATCAGTCCCTATTAGTTGCCAACTGCCATAAAAATTTCAGGGTAAAATCTTTTAATTTAAGAGAGTTATCGTGAAAACAACATGGTGGGTTTGTAACACTTTGAGAACCTCTTCCTTCAAAACTAACATGATGAATTTTAAAAATTTTGACACAGATTTGTAGCCTTTGAATGTTTTTAACACTACACCAAGTTTCATTGTCGTAGATCAAACAGTGGAGGCTCCACAGACTCCCAAAAAGTGACAAAATGAGCAAAAAGTGGGAAAAAAATGGCTACCATTCGAAAACCAGTCGACAAATTTAGCTCAAATTTAATACCAAACCAGTCCCAAATAGTCTAAAACTACCATAACAATTTCAAGCCAAAATCTACAAATTTACGGGAGTTATTGTGATGACAACATGCTGGGTTTGCAACACTTTGAGAATCCCTTCCTTAAAAATTAACGAATGAATATCAAAAATTTTAACACAAATGTGTAGTCCAGGAATGCTTCTAACATTACCCCAAGTTTCATTGTCATAGGTCAAAAGCGGAGGGTTCACAGACTTTCAAAAAGTTCCAAAATGAACAAAAAGTTAAAATATATATACCTATATCCATATATATATCAATATATATATATATATATATTTTGGGTACAGAAGAATTTAAGTGACATATATATTTGTGAACTACAACTCAGGATCGGCGATTTTCCACATATCCCACCCCCAGGTCTCATCATTGCACTGAATGCAATAGTTGTATTTTCCTTTGGAAAATACATTAAAAGAAGATATTCATCTGGAGACAATATAATTCATATAATGAAGCATTTTTAATGCCAGAAAAGATTATGTAAACACTTTTACCAAGTACTTCTTTGTAGAGAACCACAAATAAATACTTACGAACAATAAAAGATAAACTTTTATAAATAAAATATAATCCTAGGTATCCACACTCTTATGGTGGACTTTAACTTTTGTTGTATTATAAGACTTCAATTAAATTCAACACATCTACATTTTATACAATCCAAATTTTTCATTTGCAGGTAAGTAAAATCTCTAACAGAATAATTTATGTTAGTATTGAACATTGAATATTAAGAATTAAAATTGAACTGAACTGAACTGAGCTGAACTGAACTGTCTATTCTTCTATGTATTAATTTTTATATCTTTCATTTTGGTATAGTATAGAAAAGAAATGGTAAATAATAGTGGGATTAGTTCACTATGATTGGTTGTTACCTGGAGGAAGAAGAATTAACATTTACCTGCATAATTTGTAGGAAGTTACACGTTGGTGTACTAATGAGGTCAAAGACAATCGTCCTGCATTCAAATTAATTATTTTTTTTTGAGTTCTAACGATACAATTTACTGTTAGGTTTTGTTTCAGCGAAGAAGAAGAGTCAAAAGTATGTAATAATTTGGGAAATTAATAAAATTATTACAACTGTGTACCTAACATATAGTCGTACATTTAGAATATGTTTGTCTATATTTGTTACAGCACTCACATACTGAATTATGCCATTTCAAACTCAACATTTACCTTAAACTGTTGTAAATTAGTGCATCTACCTTAGTTTTTTTCATTCTTAAAATCAGATTATAATCATACCTACATGTTGATCCGAAAACAGAGGTGGATCAAACAATATTTACCTGGGCCTTCTGCCAAAAAAGCCTATTGTTCCTTTTTAACCTTATAAAATATTATAAAGTCCTGCACCCTTGAATAAAATTTATTTTTTCAGGTATTTTGCACCTTTACTTGTTTTCTTAGATCTTCTGTTGTCCTAGGTGTGCCTAATATGCTGGATGAAGATCACAAGGCAATGTGGTATTGATTTGCAATCAGCGGTTGTGCAAAAAAGTCACATTTATTGTATCTATTCCTAGTGTTAAAATGTAGCTGTACCTACCTATAAGAATTTTGACTGAAATTTTTAGTCCCAATGGTGGTGGCTGGTCTCAAACTTATACCTTTCGATTTTCAAGGCGAGCACCTAATCCTTACGGAACGCTGACTCCGTCAAATTTTAAACCAACTGCATAATTGATATTTTTACTAGTCGTTTAAATACATCTTAATCTATAGCGCATCAGGTAGACTTTATGAATATATTTTTGGATAACGTTGGAAGATCAAAAACGGAATATTTTCAAAAAATATCCCATAAAATAGTCTATCTACGTGTCATTTTCCAAGTTGAAAATCAACAAAATCTGATTAATTCAAAGAAGTATTCAAACTGTATCGTACACATTATAAATATTAATATTTCCTTTAGCCACCAGCAATCGTTTTCAACTGTGACTATTCGCTCCTATTTCCGATTGTAGGTAGGTATATTTATTTAGTTTTTCGAAAAACATTTCTTCTTCTAACTTCCAATTGACATGAAGACGAACACAGGGACGAAAAGTGAAAAAAAAAACTGTTCAAAAATATGCCTAGTCCGAGGGAAGTAACCGAGAAAAAATTCACTTATAGGCTTAGTATAGAAGGTATTCAAAATTATATTTTGATATTCTCGTGTTCTTTTTATCTCCTGCGAGGTTATTCATTTCCCTTATTTTCATTTTTTCAAACGCCCTAAAAAAAATGTTAATCGATAACACACGACCGTGTATTAGAAAAAATAAAAAATTACCCCAAAAGCAGCGAACCGTGAATTGGGAACCGTAGGTTTACAAAAAGATTTACTTTTCAGCAAAATTTTCCCCATTTTCATTTTTTCTACAGCTATAGATACCGTTGGTAAGAAATTAGGTTTTCTGGCTGCGTACGTAGAATTCTGATTTTTTTATTTTCTTCCTCAATGAGCGATGAAAAACCTCGATATTCTCTCGAAATTTCGTGATTCAATTCGTTGCCTATTCAAGTATTTTTATGCGTTAGGAACTGTGGCGTAGAAATTTGTAAAAACATTTTTCTAAAAATTTATAAATGCGATTCTTAATTCGTTAGCTACCTACTACTCCACTAACACCTCATTCTTGCTTTTCGTCTTTTTATAGAAATTTTTGAAACTTTAGAGAGTAAAACAGACAAAAAGAACGGTTGATTCACCGACCGATACATTCTAAATTTGGGAGAGAGCTGCGCGCCACCATGTGCCTCATTGCCACAAATCATCAACAGAACATAACAATATTACGAACGAATTTCCTTCTGTAATATCAAAAGTACCCTCGCTGTTTGTATAGTAGCCAACATGTGAAAACGAATGCTCCCTAAAAAACGACAAAATGATAGTTCAGAGGCGCACAAAATATAGAAATAAAAAATAAAATCTCACTCTTCATAAAACAGATTCTGCGGATGGAATCATGGAATGTGAAAACGCCCATGAGATAAGGTAAATTTCTGACAATTAAAAGATGAGATTATATGTAGGTAAATATATAAACTTTAATATTTCTAATTCAATCTTCTTTTCAAATTTTTACACATTAACTATATTTCATATAACTCATGTTATAATAGGAATTATATTAATAATAATAAATTCTAAATACAAAAAAATATATATATCAAAAATAATAATAATAATAAAACTACTTTGCTGATATTGACATTTCATTGATTTCATTTGAATAATAATTTTTATAATAATTTACATATAAAAATAATAATTATATTTTATTAATATAAAAATAAATATATTTAATTTCCAATTAAAAAATACTATATAAAATTATAGCCTACGGGTTAAATAACATAACGCGATGGAAATTAGTATTTGAGGTATTGAGGGAATGTAATTAAGTGTCTATCTATTGAAGTGAAGATATTGCCGATAAATTAGACAATTATGGGCCCCTTGACTGTGTATAAAGTGTACGATTTTAGAACAATGCATAATTTTAATTCTTAACCCATTTTTTTTTTTTTTTGTTAAATAATAATTATTATGCGATTTTTTTTTTTTTTGAAATATCGAAATATTTTACTCTGCTGTTTTACAAAGAAATAAATTGCAAAAAAAAAAAAAATTTGCGGACGTGTCTACAATTGGTAGTTTAAAAAAAATGTATTACTCTTAAACGTTTTTATTTCGTTGATTGTAGTAGTGTCAGATATTATATCATACCGAAATGAATTTTGCAATCTGAAGTGTGTTTCACATTTAGCACGACCTCCTAAATGTGGGACATGAAGACTGCTACAAAAAGGGTTAGAGATAAGAAGAGGTTGTACGATGTTGAAAACTAATCATGATAATGGGTAGCTGAGGGTTGCAACTAAACATTCCAATAAAAAAATCTGACTTGTGATTGCGCATTTTTTAAATATTTGAGATCAACGAATGCGTGGTTTTACTATAATAATATGGCAGTTTACCTCATGTACGTCAACCAAATTTGGTTTTGGTTGGAAAATTCGGTATAATGCAGAATTTATATTACAGATGATTGTACAGCAGTAGAGACAAATTCTAACAGCTACGCCACACAGACTCTCGCCTCGCACATTTTGTTAACAGAACTAAATTTGGTTTTTTGTCAATTCGCTATGTACCTACGTCTTGCGTCGGTACGTAACGTAGATACGCAACATAAATATCGTTTCATTCCAGCAAAAGCAGTCGACTATGTCTCACTAAACGAAGCATCGCGTATCAAAAACTGTTTAAATTATCGTTCGCTTTCAACGCAGACCAAATCTTCAAACATTGCTGCAGCAGCAGCAGCAGCACTCGAGCTCGATTCGCTTCGTTTAAAGCTCATTCGAGCGGTAAAAACTCTAGAAAAACGTCTCGACTAAAATTATAGGTACCTACATAACTTTTTGAACGAATTTGTGTGTAAAATGGACGAGCATTCGATACGAGGGCGGCAAACTTCAGCATAGCTGTCGTCGTAAGTGGTTGCCTATTAAAATAATCTGTAAAATTATTAATCATTTCGATTTCGACCCTTACGTACCAAAATCATCGCGGGTGCTCGCCTTAATTTTCGCCATTTACGAGACGAGCGCTTTGCCGATATTCGCGCATATGGGCCTGAAAATTGAACGCCATTTATCGTCGATATCGGTCTCACTGGCTACAAATTATCTATCCTCCAATCGAAGCATATCCAAGGGTGTTTCTCTTCGACTAGAAAACGGACACAAAGTGAGGTGGAAAAAAAAGAAGAAAGAAAAAAGAAATGATGAAAATAGAATGTTTTCTACCATATTACAATAAATAACTTTTTTTTTTCTTTTTTTAGGCATCATCGATTCGCAGTCACACCAGAATCTGTACAAAAGCGAAAACATTTTTACGTGTTTTGTATTCAAATAGAATGTAGAGAATACCCGTATATATATATGGCCTAGCAGTCTACATAATGTACGCTTCGTCATATGTCATCAATCGAGAAAAATATCTTCGAAAATCAAAGAAAGGAAAGTAAACGAAGACGAGGAAAAATGTTGCGCTCATAGAACAATAAAAAAAAAAAAAAAAAGAGTGCAGCAAGTCACGCTTGAAAAGGTTAGAAAACGTAGGTTTTCTCAACCCAAGGAAAAACTAAGGAAACTAAAAATAAATAAATAAATAAATAAATAAATAAATAAATAAATAAATACGATAAAAAAATTAAAATATCAAAATTATTTGGCAGAATGCTGGGTTGAAATTATGTTTACTGAAGTGTCAAGGAAATTCATAATGAATTGTACTCCGGACTTATACAAAATGGAAGCTATAAAATAATAGCATTCCTGCTTTACAAAAACTTTGGTTCATCAATGCATTTATCTTCTCTTCTCAGCAGTAATTTTTTAATTTTTTTAAGCTACTTTTACGGATGAACCGTTCAGCCAACTGAAATATGACTTTGCAAAATGGTGGAATGTAAGAATATAATATTCAATGTTTGTAGGTACCGAATGTTGTGTTTGTTTCTTGGAAATTACGAGTTTAATAACCATTTAAGTCTTCTTACCAAAATGAGAAAGAGGAGAAATTTATCAACCACTTGAAAAACGTGTGAAGCCTAGTGAAAATATATCATACTTCGTAGGCTTTTATCAGGTGACCGGACAGAAATATCAAGCATAGGTACTTTTCATACACTTGAAAACTTACATGTATTATATAAAATACTATTATAATAAATTATATGTTTATCAATTTCAGCGAATAATCAGAGGTTTCTTGGAGACGTGAGATAAAAAAATGAACCCACCCTTTACCCATAGAATTGATATCGGATCAATTTTAATATGAAGATTTTCTTTGAAAACCTGCATAAAATGAGGACAAATTGCGAAGACTGAAAACTACGGTGAAAAAGTGAGGAGGAAGAAGAAGAAGAAAAAGATAAAGAGAAAAAAAAAGAAACTGAAATACGTTTCATTTTATTGTGTGTCTGTTTTTAAGTTGGTTCTCAATTTAAAAAGGATTATCTATGCACAGAGTTCCGTTTCATTATAATCCTTTTCTCGCGTTGCGAAAGCTTCTGCTGGCATGTTATCTGTTTATTCTGCTTTGTTGAGGAACGACCTTTTTTTTTTCGCTCTCTTTATGGCGCCGACCCTTTTGCTTCCTACACTTTCCTTTTATTTGTCACCCTTTTTGAAACTTCACTGTTTTCAGTTAGGTACCATTCACCTATTATAATTATTTTAGAAGAGTTCTAGGAAGAAGAGAAAATAATTACCGTAACTATACGTAATGCGTCAGAAATAGACATTTTTAACGTGGTCGGAAAATCTGAGTGCCATTATAGTCAGGTGCAGGTGATTTCAACTCTAGTGGCGGCCTGCGTTTCATATAATTTCATAATTATACTTTAATACTTATACTCTATACCTATAGGAAATTATATCAGCATAAAATTCTTATAGCTATTTAATGCACTGTAACGGCTCCATTCTTACTCATTCATTCTAGTTTTACGAGGAGATGTTGTAATCTGCTTTGTCCAACCACAAGCAACCCTCTCCACCCAAAATAATTATATAACACCACTATCTTAAAATGTGAGTGAATATTATCAATTTCAAATGGAAGCACAATGTAGGATACAACAAAATTATTATTCGTGAATCTTCATTATATTATGATATCCGATAATGTCCATATTATAGGCAGAGCTGTGTATACTGAGGCCAAAAACAAGAGAATGTACGACAATTGAAGAAAAAAAGGAAAATGAAAACATAACAGTCTCGCTAGCGTTGATGAAGAATATTTCACAAGTTAGTAAGGAAGATATAATGATTATATGGTTGCAAACAAACGACTCCACGACTCCCTAATGAACAAAATACTTTCATCGCTGGGTACTCCCTATGACAGGTTCCTTCATGTACCTCTGATCATAACTTCTACTCTCCATTGCAAGACTCAAATACCATACAATTACTTAAAGCAAATAAGGGAAGTAATAACAACCAAGTAACTTGATGATCCGGTTTATTGCATGTTGATTCAATTGATGATAATGGGACCTGGGTTTACTACACTGGCTGCGTTCCAATTCAAATTAGGATGAACAGACTTGAACCAAAAATGAAAATAATAAAAAACATTGTGATGTCCAAAAAAGTCACACAACCAAGACAAAACAAACCAACAGAAAGGCAAAAGTAAATGGTTACAGATACCTGCATGGCCAAGTGTAGGAGAAGACATTTTTAGGAGGGAAATAGGGAAACACCACAACCAACAGGACACCAAAGTGCCAGCAAAACCAACCACCCCCTCCCACCACATGCCTATTAGTTTAGGTTATCATAAATTTTGATTACAAGATTAAAAAATAAATAAACAAGTAACAATGCATAAAATGTATGTACATTACTGAAACAGCATCCACAGTGTTGCAGCAGTCTTGAAACAATGCGATCTTTGGAGGTTATAATTCTATACTTGCCCCAAGTTGATCTGGCTGAAATAGCCCTGCTTACAGACGATAGGTAGGCTGAATTTAGCAGTGGTTGAAAAACTCAACTCTTACCGTACATTCAAGCAATTGCTCCTGCTTACTCAATCTGGTTCTAAATGTAGAATTACATTTAAAAAGCGGTTTATGCAGCTCATAACGACTGGATTTAAATTTTGTTTTTCCCAAATTGTTTCATTGATCAAAAGGATCGAACTGTATTTATGAAATTTTAGAGTAACATTGTGTAGGCTAGCAAATCGGATGCCTATAATGTTGAAAAAGGTGACTTGTATTTCTGCCACATAATTTCGATAAAAACTCAATAAAACGGCCTGAAACCTTGAGAACAAGAGTATTTTACACACACGTTTCGTAAATTTTTAGATTACATTAGACATAACAAACTTGCCAAAACAAATAAGTATCAGTAATAAAATACTTGGTTTATAAAAGCACCTTTGGAGCAAAGACTCTTACATCGTATAATTTGGCTGCCAAACATCAACTAACTCATAGCCTAATGCTAACAAATTGTTCCTAAGTATCTACAAAAAACCCCAGAATCATGTCACTGATTCACATCGTTTCTTTAACATCACGCCACTTTATTACAACCAATCACCTATAAGAAAAAAAGCAGATAATTTTGCCAGTTGCAATATTCAAAAATAATGGATATTTCAGTCTGGCGGGCGAGCAAACTGCATGCGCTGTAAAAAAGCGTAGGCAAGCAATAACAAGCAAGTATAAAAAATGGAGCAAAGAAAAGGTGCATATATATATATATATATATATATATAATGGCCAAAGGCGGGAAACATAAATTAAACAAAAGGGAATAAAACAAAATATAGGGGCTAACGCAAATCAAGAAATAAAATAAAATAGAAAGGTGATGGAGTGAATAAAGTGAAGGCAGCATATGAAAGATGGAATTAATTAATAAGTAAAATAATCGAAAAAAAAAAAAAACGGGACAGGCATCTCAACATAGCTTGGAGTTATGAACGAACAAAAAAAAAAAGGATAATTTTTCTGTAAAAAAAACTTAGATACAAAATTTCAGTAAAAGAGTAAAACATGTCTTCTGCTGTTTTTCTAGAACAAATACGAATTGTCATATGACCTTTAATAGACTGATTCGTCTTTTAGAAGCCAGACAGAAAACCAATTCAAGTTCAGAAGAAAAGCGAAAAATGTTCTTCAAGAAAGCAGAAACTTCAAAATTCATCTTGACCATTGAAAATGTTCTTAGGCTCGATCGTCCTCGAGGGCTGACTTTTCCAACCTTTCAATATTGGTAACTGCTTAAATTGCGAGCCTACCAACTCCACTTTCTGTCGACCTTACCGTTCTATTCAATTGGAAAACCTTTGCATATGATTAAGTATAGTTAATTACCGTGGCAGCACGTAGGTACCTACCATACTTTCATTAGCAATCGACTTCGTCTTCCAATTAACCTCGTCGATCGCTTTCACGTTTCAACCGTTATTGCGAATTGATACGAATTTGGTATAAATGCGATACGAGTATAGCTCTCCTCCACGACAAACCCAATTTCGTTTTGCAAAATGATTTGGACAGGCGTTGCGGCTGGGGTCGGGGTTCAAAGTGGACCATCGAATTCTAATCTATGTTCGCCAAGAATTTCGTTACCCGTATCCGAAACGTGGGTGGGTACTGACTGAAAATCGAACAAAAGATGGGTTAAGTAATGTCTGCATCGGACGAGAAGCACCAGTATACCCCTCAAGACCGACGCAAATCTATTAAGTAAATTAATGGCTTTCTGCTGCGTGTTTTGTTGTTGTTTTTTTGCGCTCTATTCCTTCTGTCTTTGTCGCTCCTTTTCTCGATACTTTTTTCTCCAACCCGATGTCGTATACACGTATTATCAGGGTGAGTGTATAAAACGAACTTCTTACGACCATATTAACGATTAAACGTATCCAGTCGAAGAAGGAGAAACAAAAACACACACACACACACACACGCACACAACCCACACACACACGCACACAACGCAGAAAGAGAAACGAGCTGCACGTGAGACGAGTAACATACAGTAACCGATAAGGAGGTTATACAATTTTTGAATAGAATTAATCTGTGATGGGTACTTTTTACGATGAAATCGGGTCTCTGCTTCCACTCCGCAACGATGTTTCTATAATATTCAAACGTTTGAAGAAGGGGGAAAAATGAACGAAGTGATTCAAATTTTCTCCACCACCAGCAAGTATAACTTATTCAAAGCTGATAGCTATTCGTAAGCTTTTGCCATTTATTTCCAGTTTTGTGTAACAATCCACGAAAAATGGTCATTGGGGTCTGCGTGACGTAATGGTTAGGTGCTTAGCTTGCGTGTCCATCACTCCCTTGCATACCACCCATCAGTTATCACGGATATAAGTACACAATAACCACGAGATTAGAATACGAAGCTTTATTATGGCAACGAAAAATACTAAAATTAAGTACACATGCTCCATGGAATCATTCGAAAAATCCTTCAATTTTTTATTCTTAGACCTACATACAGCATTTCACCCGCTCTATGAAAATTGCTGCAGACCTTCCTGCCTACTCCATTATGTCAGCTTTAACTGAATCAAACATTTTATCATTTAAACTGAGAACTAAGTAGCTATTCTTCAGGAAATTCCCGACTGTGGTATCGTTACAACAAGATCATTATTTCAAATTTCTCTTAAGTACCTAATTCATAGAGGAACTTTTCGAAATAGATTTTAATTTGATCATCGATACAGAATAATTCCAGAATTGTTCATTCAAAACAATATAATATGTTCTGTAATTTCAAGCAGACGATAATAGTTTAAAAGGGTCGTGATAAACACAGATCTTTAGGTATACTGTAGGAGCTGGAGTGGCGCAAACACCACACCACTTACCCCGGTATCGATAATACGATAAAGAGGAAATGAATTTGGCTGACTGGAAGGGTGATGTGGGCACAGAAGAGACGCCTGAATCTTGTTGGCCGTTGCAGTCTGCTGCTGCTGCCACCACCACTCCACTCCACTCATATTGGCATTGGCTGGATGGGGTTGAAAATCAGGAATGCTGTCAAACAGTATCGGGCGTTTCAGAGAGATGATGCAAGCCCTAATTCTCTCAACCACCATCAGGTGTCGCCAGTGTGGGTTGCCATGACCAGTATTTGATTACACACCTCCACGTTCGTCCGATTACAAAACATACACTGTACTTGCTGGGCTACGAAGTCGTTACTTTCATCAGACGAACTATGAACAAGCGCTGTAGTGGTGCAGATGCTTCAGGTACCTATAATTAGGAAGCTGACCTTTTCACCGAGTGTTTTTTCATCGACTAACGTTTCACCTATCAAATTCACCTGGCAGGCAATTCACCGACAGACTTTTTCACCTATAGGCTAATTCACCTATTGCAAAATTTCACCTCAGTGTCTTATCACAGATTCAATTAATATTGTTAATTGTAAAAGGTCAACCTGATCATTAGTAACTTGAACAAAAATTTATAATAATTTCATTTATTCAATGAAAATATGAAAACATTGAAATGAAAAAGTAAAAATCTCGATTTTGAAAATTGGCCTTCAAAACTTAAATTATACCAGTTTGGTATTTTTGGGTAAAATTTTACTTTTTAGGACATTAAAAAAAAGCATAAAATTTAATATACCTATAATATAATCGATTATAAGAATTGGGAAAAAGGAAAGACAAATAAAAAACAAAAAGTTTTAAAATGAAAAAGTGATAATACTTGAAAGTGGAGGTATGTATTTATTTTTATTTTATTTCTAATTAATAAAATTTTATATTAAATCAATATAATTAAATATTAAATAAAAAGTAATTAAAGTTTAAAAATTGAGAGATAATGTATGTTTTGTCAAATATACAGCGGACCATATCATACAAAAGATAAGGCAATTGGTGAAAAAATCTGTTGGTGAATATTTGGTCGGTAAAATGTCTGTTGGTGAAAAGACAATCAGTGAAATGACCTTAGACCCCTATAATTAGCTTTTTTTTTTCAGTGCTATCCATTGACAGTTAATCACAATGATGATAATGGTCAATGAATAATGAGGTTCATAACTTCACAATACTTAGGCTAGTCATTGTAGATCATTATCCATAGTATCGATGTGTACAGACATCGATATTTACGGGCTAAAAATCAATATACAAAAATATTGATTCAGTATCGACATCACTACTCTCAAGTTCGGAATGATTTAATGGCAAGAATTTCAGTAAACTAAATGTAAGTAGGTAAATTTTCTGATATTATCTGAAATTTATTTTGTTATTTTCAATTTGACAATGGCAAATCAGAGAGGTGCTAACATGAATTGGCTCGGTGTTTGCCATTTTAAGACGTTAATGGCTAATTTATTGGGACTGTTTTTCTGTGTTTTTCATTGTTTGAAATATTATTTTGTAAAGCGTGAAGGTAAATACGGAAGAAAATTAGGAGTTCCTAAAAGTGACTTGTAACTTTGATGTCTTTGTAGCCTATTGTTGGACTATTATTGATATTGTGTGGTATACCAAATCGGTTTTCACCTATTTACGAAAAATTTGGTTTTCTTTAGCTCCTACAAGTTTTCAACCAATCACTTACCTGAATTGATTCACAGAGTACGTAACAAGATACCATACACATGATATCTGAAGATGAAAACATTGAAGAAATAGATGTTTTACCGATGATAGAATGATTGTGTGAAATTGAAAAGTTGTTGAAATAGAAGATTAAAACAAAAAAAAAAACAAGCGGAAATTTTGAGTATCAAAATTTGATAATAACCCACAGTGAGAAATTCCAAAATTCACTGTGGGGGAGAAAAACCGGAAGGGAAAGACCCGCCGAACTCGTACAATTTTACATTTTAAAAAGGTTTATTGAAGATCAAAAGATATGTGCCCAACATCATTTTAAATTTTACCCCATTTTCTCTAATTTCCCCCTAGAAAATTCACCCATTGTATTTATACCATTTCTCCACGTCACTTGACCCAGTTAGCCGGACATTCTTAAGAAAATCAACGAGTCAAAAACAAAATACCAACTATATTAAAAAAGAAACACATACCTTTTTCAATACATCAAAATGTTCACGTAAGATGGAAGATATTATAAAATAAAAACGAAACATGTTACGAGAAACACAAGGTAGAATTGTAGGTGAATTCATACATCAATCGAAAATTTTTCTAAGTACAAAATCAGAATAAAAAGAATAAAATATTTCATGAAGACATTACAAAATATGTTGGACTTGAACGGACAAGAGTTCCAAACGGAGTGATTTCTTCCAATCTCAAAAGGCTAGAGCTAACCAGCAAACTGGTGAGAGAAGGAGAAATCACTTTTATCTAATTTAATTTTCGATAGTAACTTGACAATAGGCCAAGCTACGAGCAAAAACGAACTTAGATATGGGGAAAGAATGCCAGATAAGGCCTTCTATTCATCAAAAGACGAATATAGCAAATTATCTTATTTGAGAATTCTATGAATACGTCAATTGGAGGCAGGTGAACAAGGAAATAGTTTACACCAAAGAATAAGTAATATAAAACACGATATTAAATAACACACAAAAGTATTACACCAGTTAAAATATGTATTGAAGAGAGAGTTTCACAATAAAGAGATCATCACCCGTAGTAATTAATAGACAGACTAATTTGTCATAACTATAACAATGTCTGGTACGTATCATTCACTCAGTGTAGCCAATTGAGGTACTCGAACAATTACATTCCCATACCTATTCATTGACATTCACCGACATTCTTGTATTATTTGCAGGTATCTTTTGGAAAATAAATTATTGTAATTCAAAAATGCAATAGTTCACTAAAAAAAAAAAAATTTCAAACATTAACATATAGTCTTACAAAAAAAATGGTTGGTAAAAATGGTCGAAAATTGATATATGAATTGGTTAATTAATATTGGTTTGATATGTGGAGGATGGTAGTAACAGTATCAACTTTAAATAGACTGTCCATTTAGTTTGTCAGGTTTGTTATAATGTTCAATCTTAAGTATACGTAGGGTCTATGCAAGTATTCTCTTTTGGAAGTTACTCAGGCACACTTCTCTGAGAATTGGTCGTTTGGTCAGACCAATATTGCTTTGCCTTATACAATCATTTTTTTTTTATTATTATTTTATATGGCTTAGTGTGTACCTACTTTATTTGGGTACGTATCTAATATCATACGTGCGTATTTTTACTAATTTGATAAGAAAATACATTTAGAATCAAATAATTTTGATTTTTTTACCTCCCACATAATTATAGCCTTCCCAATGAAATCTCAACATTAATAAGAATGATTTACGTGATAGTCGGAAGTTTAAAAGTTTTGAATTATAGCCGTTTCCCTTTATACTATGTAGATAGGTACATTCAGAGCACTATTGGTGGAAAAATTCTCCAGGATTTCCCAACGATGGAATTTTACTTCGTAAACGGCGGCGAAGGAATACGCAGGCAAGATTGTCCACTTAAATTTTTCGAAATGATTTTAAAACGAAAAATTCACACTTTCAAAAATTCATTTTCTCTCGACTTTTTTTTTTTTACCTAAGATATGACAACAAATTTTCATCCCATTACGTCCGACAGCAATACAGAGGTTTTCATTTCACCTCAAAAGATTCATTTAAGCAAGATTTCATTTTTCATTTGCTGGCCTACTTTGTGAAGGCTAACGTATGTAGTGATACTCGTAGTCAGCTATGCCATTCTTCTTTCTGGATGTAGGTTTCCCGGTGTTGAAGCTGCTAGTTACTTATTTTGTTCGAAACTTTTTCTCGCTTCCACTGAGTTAGGCTATGAGCTACGAAATGAAAAAGTACTCACGTCGAAAAGGTTTTCAAAATTTCCATTATGTGGAAGTAAAACGGTGACGAGAACTGAACGCATAAAGACTATGCGGCAGACGATGAACTGGAAAAAGGTATTAGCAACAGACGAACTAACCTATTATCTGCAATCAAGATGCGAGAGAATCAAAAATTAATTGAATTATGTAACGAAAATTAATGAATCAATACTGCACGAACAAAAGAATTGGTAGTTACTGCTTTCGCAGAACATTGTTCCTTGAAGCAAAACTGTTTTCCAGAAAATGTTGCCTCTTCTAACGATGTCTACGGCTAGTAAAATAAGAACAAATGTGACCAATGTCAACAAACTTGCCTGCATATTATCGATGATGGGTATGAATTTTACAAAATTGACTGGCACAAAACTTTTCGTCATTACATTTTTCAAGAAGGAGACCGATGTGATATTTCAGTAAACTCTAAAATTCTGACAAACAACTTCAGTTATAATATGTCTCTCAAATATAGCTGTGGGTGTGTGTGTGTAGACATACACAACATCACACAACAGCAGAAGGCGGAGCGTGTTCTCGTATATATGTAAGTGTGTGAGCCTAGCTCAGTATGAAATTTGGCAGTATAGACAAAATGTAAAACCGTGAGTGCAAAAAGGTAGTTTAGTTTGTGGACTATAACACCACCGACCCACTAGGTAATTGATGAGTGTGTAATACACTCGTTTGTCAATGATCACCCGTTGCCACAATAGTAACTATAACACAGACTGCCAACAAATCAGCAGAAAATTTCTAAAAATTATGAGAAACTAAAAAGTGACTATTTCACCTCCACTGTATGATTCAACCAGGTGGGTAGTGATAGTCAATAATTATATAAGTAATGAAAAGTTTGCAACTTGTTCCATCCTATTTAGGTAGACAAAATATTTGCCAACCTAAATATCTCAAAACAAGTAACGGCGAATATTTCTAGTGAAATATTCACCGTTACCTCCAAATATGTTCTATACTTATTGACAGCTAACGAATATGCAGATGAACACTAAAGTCAGCATATTTGTCAGCACAATAAAATAAAATACAGAAATACAGTAATTAAGTACATTTTGATTGAGTAAATGTTTTTAGGCAACAAAACAAAGAGACCTGGAAATTTTATTTAGACTAGGACTTCACTTGCTATTCTACTGAGCTGAAGACCAATGGTCAGCCGACTTCACTTAACCAGTCAAAAGTGCGGTTGGTGCAAGCAAGTTAAGAGTTCACCTTGGAGGAGGAAGAAGGCCAGCAGAAAGTATTATCATTATAAGAGTTAATAAGTATAAGTGTTTAACTGTGGGTAATGTAATTATTGTGACTTAAGAAATAAAACAAAGTAAACGGAAGTTGAGTTTACTTATTTTGTTATGCTTTTATAATTATCTTGGCTAAAGGCATAATACTACTGTATTTAAAATTCTTAATATCCATTTGTGGTTCTGTCAACAAATGGTTTCTAGAAGGAAATTTTTTGGAACGTTTTTCTGATTTTTGGAATTTATTTGTATATGTTTGAAGATTAATATAATAAAAGTGTTTGAATCTCCAAGGTGAGATAACTCAAGAGCATCCAAAAATGTCTACCTCGTTACTGTTTTTTTGTAAATATCTCATGAACAGTTAAGTAGTTCAGTACAAACATAATTATAGTAATTAGAATTTTCTACAATGATGTTTTCATATATTTTTTTCTTACCTCTTATATTTTTTGAGGAATTTTCCTGCTATTATCATACTTTTCTTCAGAAATGGTTTTGAAAAAAATACAAAAAGAATAGGGCTACAATTTTTACGACAGATATTCATCATATAGGAGCAGGTCTGAGAGAAGTTTTGTGTCTATCAGTTAAGTTATGGTTTCCGAGAAACTGGAGAAAATCAATTCCTGGAAACGTGGTTTTTTCACAATTATGTGAAAACTATAAAAGATATCGGGCTGAAATTTTTGTGAAAGATAATTTTAGTATAGTCTCAAGTTTAATAGAAGATTTGTGTCTGTTATTTCAGTACTTTTTGAGAAAATTTAAAAAGAATGTGTTGAAGAAAACTGTTTAATTACATTTTTGAGAAAACTACAAAAACAGTAGGGCTGAAATTTCTAGGGAAGGTAGTCCTCGTAATTATATGATAAGATCGGTTAATATTTTATGCGAAAACTGGAGAAGAAAAAATCTCGAGAAATTTATTTTTCACGATTTTGAAAACACGACAATTTTGTAATTTTTCTCATATAGTTTTGTGATACTGTACAACGTTCAGCGTCTATTGGAATTTTATCAAAATTTTCACTGAATTCTCATATTTGTTTTGAGATGTTCGGTGATGAATATACCAAACGTCCCGAAATATTCAAGGTGTGCTAACTACAAGTCATTCCAAGGTGGTAACGTTGTTTCAGTTTTTTGCGAATATCTCAGCAATAGTTGATTGTAGGCCTAAATTAAAAAATAATAAATTCATCGTCATGAAAATTCAATGGTCTACATCATTTTTTTCGAACACTTTTCTATAAAATCTAATATTAAGCTATTATAAGGCCATTTTTATCAAAAAACTTTGGGTAAAATTTATTTTTGAAGGAAAGTATGATATGATGGGCAAATTTCTCTAAAATTATAAGGAATGGGGAAAAAATGTATGATGACTTTTGCTGCCGCCATTAGGGTTTAAACCTGGCGTAGTTATGTCCATGTGGCCACGGTTTCTGCCTACTTGCTCCCGTCAATTAATTTAAGTTGATATGTTTGCGATGATACACATTCCCTACATTATTATTGTAAAAAATTGTATCAACCATATATGTGTTTGGTGAAATGTTTTAGGCCCATAAAAAACCATCAACGAGATATTTGGAAACAACCTAAACAAGGTACAGTTTGCGATGCCCTGGAGTGATCTCGCCTTGGAAATTCGGGTACTTTTGGTATATTATTCGTCTTCAAACAACTCCAAATTCCTGAAGTCAAAAAAACTATTCAAATCATTTCGCTCTAGACCGCCTTTTTGAGTATTCGTCGACTGGATCGTTAGTTGAGGTGAATTTCCAAATATGAAACTATAAAGTGAAATCGCTAAACATATTCATTGCGAACGCAACTCATTCTCTATTTAGACTGGCATACCATACTTTTCAGGCTTTTAAGGCATTAGGTATTTAAGTAAGTGATTATGCGTCAAAGACCAAGTTCGTATTTTCATTCAAATTCAATTCCTGTCTTCTTTGTTTTCTTCTACTTTTTCCTCATTCATATTTCATTCAAAACGTATCTATCCTTACCATCCTACTCGTCAGTGCAACATCCTTTTTGTTGCCTAGTTGCCAACTTAGTAACACGATGAAATGAAAACCGTCTTCATCGTCGAAGAAGAAACGTTTCTCTTACTGCTGAGAACGTCTTAAACCGTATTATTTTTTGTCGTTTAAAAATTCAAACCATTTTTAAACGCTTATACTGAGCCAGCACATGAAAAATGGAGAGAACTCATTTTGAAAATAGAATTTTAAAAATTGGAGACAACCCTCAGCTAATGTTAGTCCAGTCACGACTATAGCATTTGCAAATTGAACGCTGTTGAATGACTAATTTATTAGGTAATAATTTTAATTATTAAAATGATGAAAATATAGCGGAATAATGAAGTAGGTATTCGGAAATGGTTTGCGTCACACTTTTGGTGGGTGATATTCAAAACCAGAACTGAATCGTTGCTCACCAGAACAGGCTTTCAAATACCTTATTATCTTATCTCCAGATTAATATCGATTCACTGTTTGTAATAAATTTTTCGTAAGAATTCACATGCAGTAAAAGATAATAGGTGGATGAAGAAATGATGAGGTTTTTCAGTGCCAGCCTCTTACATAAAAACTACTGTCACATATTACGTGTAGCGTGTGGGTCTTATACTTAGGTACTCTTCTTTTGGTAATTGGTTTCATTAGCTCCCATACACCATATCTTTCTTTTTTTAAACTTGCCTTTTGATTTTTCACATTCGGAACTTCTATTTTCCAATGTGATAAGTCAACGTGGCTTAACATTTTTCTAATTCAAAATTCAACTATATTACTTTTCTCAAAATGAAATTGATTTTCTTTTTTTATTTAAATGCTCGAAATTACATTTTACAACGTGGTCCAGCGCTACAGTTTCTATTTTCTGCCAGATTGCGTAGGCACCTCCGTTATACCAGTTTTCTGCGTTATATTTGAATTTCTTTTATTTAAAAATCAACTTCCATTTCTTCTATTTTTCTTTTAATTAAGTTAATATTATGTTCTGTGTCTAAATTTTTATATCTTTCTTCAATCGTTCTGGTAGATTTTAAAATATTCTAAATCTTATTTCTTAGCTTGATCGAATTGGAAGCACGTATGAAGTGAAATGTGTGTTTGCGCCTGGTTTCCTGTTTAATTTCATTATTTTGGTCTCAAAATAGAGTGTGTGTCTGAACCCCAGCTGCATTTTTTGGCTTTTATTTTTTATTTTACCTTGAGACTGTTTGTGGACTTCCAATCAAACTTTTGCACATTATATAATGTAAGTACCTACAATGATGGTCAGCCTCAAGTTTAGGCCAGATTTGTGGAATATTCAAATTAAATGTTACAATATTTATTGTAATACAGCTGATTTCCTCACAGTGTTTATTATCATAATATTCTGGACCTATCAGGTGTAAGGTTTGAGTCTTGACCGAATACCATCAAGAGCATTTTACAAATAAACTAAGTGCATTAATCCAAGGTCTAAATTTCCATCTGCATTTGCGATTATCCTCTTATATAAAAATGGGTTAGGTTGTAAAATGGGATGGTTTATAATCTGGGTTGGTTGTATTCTAACAGATAGAAATTTTCAAATTACTACAGTAAGTACCCTTGCAGTTTGAGTTGATAAGATAGATCAGTATCCTACGTTTATAAGGAACTGAATACAAAAAGAATCATTCATTGCAGTAAAAGGTAGCAAAGATGCTGGAGACGGTGGAGAATAAATCTACCTATAAAAGGAAAGTCAGTTTTAACATATACCTTATTTGAGGAATCTGATATTGCATAAAAAAAGACTTAGTACAAGATTTTAAAAGTCTCGATGAATGACAAATAGTGGAAGTGTGCTTTTTTTTGGTAAAATAAGTTGGTTTTTATTTAGTGGCCATCATAGTTCAACGTAGAATGAAAATTCCGTAATGTTGTTAAAAATATTTCGCAATTAATATTTTCAATATTACTTTCCCAATAATTAATCGGTAACTGGAGATTAAAATTCTCTAGGTATTTAAGAGATTTTAAACCACATATCAAACCCGATTCCATGCTATTATGAACTACATTCAAGTTTATGGGGTTAGCTGTATCCAAAAACAGGATTCTCTTTCGAATCGAAAAAGAAGAGGTAGAACACTGTCTGATATTTTGAAAAAAATTTTACCATCATGGAGAGGGTGTTCAAATTTTTGTAATATATAATTAAGTTTTTGAAAGATCTAAACACAAAGATTTTTAAGAATAAATGAGAAAAGTTTCAACGTCCCTCACTCCCTTGTAATCGAATGAACTATGCCAAATGTGATCTCCTCCTTTTTGAGAGAGGTTTTAGTTGAATTGTTTTAGTAAATCTATTTGAAGAATTTAATTACACTGTCTCAGAATATAAGTGTGGGGACGTTTCCCTCTTTGCCTCCCTCAGGGCTCGGCCCTGCGTCGACAAACGGGTCACAGACCAAATTCCGCAACCCATACTAATTGTGCATTGCACGTAAAACGAATTACATCGTCTGAATGCACTCATACAGACAATGCGTTTCTATGTTTACCATGAGGCAGTAAACTGAGGCAAGTGAGTATGTAATAATTACATACTCACTGAAAGTATACGTGCTGCAGTCTGTATAAGGTACCGACTCACCTTTGACAATTGCCCCAGTTAGGAAGTACGCTTTGTGTACTGTTAGGCACTTAAACTGGCTGGATACCGGTACCGAGAAATAATTCGGTTGCCCCGCACGTAAACCACTATCTCCCTCAAAGGTTCCATGAACCCCATGTAGGTAGCATCTACCTACACCAAACAAGCCACAGTCGACGTTGCTACAGTGGTTCAGGCTTGAAAATACTTGACAAGCGAGAAATCGCTCTGCTGATAAGTGCGGCTTGGATGCGACTTTTTCATTGGCTAGAAATAGCTGATGTGACTAAGGTGACTATTAGTTTCAACAGCGAGTGGGAAATTTACCCCCTTGTATCAAATAAACATTGCCCATAACCAGACAGGTCAACAAAATCTTGGTAGAACACGCATAAAACATCTGCTAGATAGGAAATAGTCCTACAGTAATTTCTGCTACAAATTCAGTTAAACTGGATTTCCAAAAATTAAAAAACGGAAAAATAATACGAAAAATAATGCTGAAAAACGACAAAAATAAAATGCCTGGAACTTCAAATGAAAATCCAAAGGAAAAAGAACCTAGGTTACTGGCTGAGAAACAAGCTCAGATAGAATAAGAGCTGTTTGATCAATATATGAAAGAGATTGTAGCCAAGGCAATATCGAAATACGACAAAAAGAAAGTAGAAGAAAATGCCAAAAATACATCCAAAAAACGGATCCAACTACCAGAGTTTTGCCTAAGAGACGTAGAAACCTGGTTTATACTACTGACTGGCTGTTTCCAACTCGAGGAGATTCCTTGAGAGCATAGATACAGGCAATTATGTGGAAACATGCCTGCACAAATCATAAAAGCTTGTCCTGACATCATGGAATGTCTTGACAAAGAAGAAGACTAGTACAGTTGGTTCCAGAATAAAATAAGAACTGCATTTGGCATAACCACTCGAGAGGAAATTTGAGAACTGAAGAGAGGCATGTCCATTGGAGACGACAAGCCTACAGTATTCATGGCCAAACTTATGAAAAAAGGGGATAACCATGTATCACCCTTGTTAATAGCTGACTGATTTTGCCAACAACTACCTACATCAGTTGTGCAATCACTTGGAGCTTTAAATCTTACCAATGCTACCAGTGATGAGGCATTGATAAATTTGGCTAAAGCTGCTTAACAGGCACTGGAATACACAGGTAAAACTGCAATCAGTGCCATCTCAGCAGAAAAATCCGAAATAGCGGAACTTAGAGCTAAAATTGCTGCTTTGAAAAGGGAAAATAAAAATAACGTCAACAGCAGCAATGGAAATCGCAACAGCCGTTCTAAAAACCAAAATTGGCGAGAGCGAGACTCTAGATCTCGAGATGGCAGAAATAATAGCAGAAAAAACAGCCCTGGCAGAACACCACCAAGGTCTAAATCTAGAACCAAATATGAAAATCTGAATTGGCGTGAAGACTGTTGCTTCCACCACAATAAATGGGGAGAAAATGCCAGGACCTGTAAAATCACCTGCCTATTCTATGCCGAAAGGATGATCAAAGACAAGCAAAAGAAAAAGGAATTGCTCTCTGAATTGGACAAGGTTAGAAACAATCAAAAATCTTCCAATATGTCAAACTAGAGAGAGGGGTCATATCAGCGGCAACCAACCCCTCAGATAACTACTCTTGCCGCCTGTTCATACAGGACAGGTCAAAAAGGAGAGAATTTCTTGCTGACTCAGGCGCAGATATAAGCTTACTGCCAACCAAAATTAAGCATAAAAATAATACTCCGAAATCCCAACTAAATGCAGTAGACAACCATAGTTTCTCTGCATATGGAATTAAAAAATGCAAAGTAAATATAGGTTTTAACAAACCAATGAAATGGACTTTCACCATAGCTGATGTCAAATACCCTATATTAGGAGCAGATTTCTTAGCCTATTATGGACTATTGATTGATCTTAAAAATAAACAATTAATAGATTCCACAACTGGTGAACACATAAAAGGAAAAACTAAAAATTATCAAATAATTAATATAATAATTGCGTGCACGCAATCAAATGATAAATTTGTCAATATATTGACAGATTTTCCTGGTATCAACGAACCAACTTTTAATCAAAATTATACATACAAACATGACACAGTTCATATAATAGAAACTGTAAGACAACCCTGCGTAGCAAAAGTAAGACGCTTAGCTCCAAACAGATTAAAAGTGGCTAAGGGTGCATTTGATAGAATGGTAAAAGAAGGAGTTTGTAGACCCTCAAATAACTCATGGAGCTCACCCATTCATATCATCCCTAAGCCAGGTGGAAAATGGCGAGTAGTAGGTGACTACGGACGCCTAAATGCTCAAACAAAACCAGATAGATATCCAGTTCCTAATATCATGGATTTTAATATAAACATGAAAGGAAAAGATCTATTTACCAAAATTGATATTAATTGGGCTTTCCACCAGATACCTATGGCTAAAAACCATATTGAAAAAACGGCACTAATAACTCCATTTGGCCTCTTCAAATATCTTCAAATGCCATTTGGATTAAGAAATTCTGCACAGACATTCCAGTGATTTATAAATGGTGTATTGAGAGACATACCATATGCCTATGCATACATAGATGATATCTGCATATGCTCCAGTGGAGGCATTGAAGTGCACTAGAAGAAAGTGAGAACCGTATAACAGTGTCTGCACACTGCCGGTTTAACTATCAATCCCGGTAAATGCGAATATGCAAAACCAAATATTGATTTTCTCGGGTACAACATTACTTCTGCAGGAATTGCCCCTCAAAAAGTCCGGGTTGAGCCAATAATAAATTTCCCTAAACTAAAAACAGTCGCTGAATTAAGACGATTTTTAGGGATGACAAATTTCTATCGACGTTGCATAAAAAATACAGCGGCCGAACAAGGCAAATTATTCGATTTGATTAAAACAAATAAAAAACGTGACAAAACTCCTGTCATATAGACAGATGAGGCCAATATGCTGGCTAACGCGACATTATTAGCTCACCCTGATGATAGTCTGCCATTATGCATAGCAACAGACGCATCAGACTTTGCAATTGGTGTAACATTGTACTAAATTGATAATGATCAAAACCAGCCTTTAGCATTATTCTCAAGGAGACTATCAAAGGCTGAGAAAAATTATAGCACGTACAACAGGGAGCTATTGGCAATAAATGCTGCAATCAGGCACTTTAGGCATAATGTAGAAGGTAGAACTTTTACTGTGTATACAGAGCACCTACCTATCACACATGCATTCCAGCAGAGAGCAGAACATGCATTGCCAAGGCAAATGAGACACTTAGAATTCATAGGCCAATTTACAAACGAAATCAGGTATATAAAAGGGGAATTAAATATACCTGCTGATGCTCTGAGCCGAATAGAATCTGTCTCAGTGCCATCTCAGTTTCCCTACGCTGAAATAGCTATTGAACAGCTAGGGGATGAAGAATTATTAAAATTGATATCTTCAGACAAATCAAGTCTACAACTGAGACAAAAAAGACTCCCTGGTACAAAAATCATGTTAACATATGTTGTGTCCCAAGGCCAAGAACGACCCTACATTCCACAAAAATATAGGAAAATGGCTTTCGACAGTGTTCATAATTTATCACACACTGGACTTAAGAGTACGACTAAATTAATGACCTCGAGATTTGTATGGCCCAATATAAAAAAAGATTGCAACAGCTGGGCCCGTGCTTGTCTAAATTGCCAGAAATCTAAAATTGGCAGACACTCGAAATTGAAACTTGGGAAATTCAGACATACTGACAGATTCAAACACATTCACGTAGACTTAGTTGGTCCTTTACCACCTTCTCGTGGCTACAAGTATCTGTTGACCATTATAGATCGAGCTACTCGCTGGCCCGAAGCAATTCCACTTACGCAAATGTCAGCCCCAACAGTGGCTGCAGAAATATATTCAACGTGGATTGCTAGATACAGGTGTGCCCCAAAGCATAACTACAGACCAAGGTCGACAATTCAAAATCCAAATATTCAACGAGCTAGCAAAGACCTTGGGTGCTAAACACTGGTCCACCACCACTTACCACCCATAATCTAACGGGAAAGTGGAAAGGTGGCATAGGGCTCTAAAAGCCTCAATTATGACACACGACACTAAAAGATGGATTGATAGGCTACCAACCATCTTATTAGGCCTCCAATCAACCTTGTAAACAGATACTGGAAACTCAGCTGCTCAATTAGCACTCGGTGAGGAATTGCGCTTACCAGGGGACTTTTTCTACGAAACTAAAGAAATTAACCCCGAAACATTAGTTCAAAATATAAAAGACGACGCAAGTCAATTTTTAAAACAAGCTGCAACTCATGGCAAACCTAAAACCTATGTCTCGAGACACTTAGCAACAACTACGCACGTGTTCTTACAAGAAGAAGGGATGAAAAATGCTTTGCAGAAATCCTACACCAGTCCCTATAAAGTAGTGGATAGAACAGAAAAAACGTTCACCCTACTCATAGCCAATAAAGAGAAAAAAGTCTCAATAGATCGTGTAAAACCTGCATTCTTAATAGCAGATGATAAAGTCAATGTCATAAAAAATTGCAAGGAAAATGACATGGATACTGACATAAACATAGTTAAAGATCCACAAGAAATTGTCGAACAAAATACCGACACACAAAAGCTACAAACACAGCCAGAAATAGTGCAAGAAATGCATAGCGATGTACTCAAACCAAATTTGGAAAAAACGGCTGAAAAAACCAAATCCAAAAAAGTTGTCAAATTTGATGACAATGTATGAAAATATTACTTCGATTCCAAATCGCCTATAAAGCTTAATAAAAGAGGCAGGCCTAAACGTAGTTATAAAAAATGAAACCAAATTCCGAGTCGTAGATCAAAAAGGTTAGCTCAACAACAAAATAGCTAAACCAAAACATGATCACAAATACAAAATTCACTCATACGAAAACCACCAAATTCCCAAACCATAGAAAAATAAATGGTTATAAAAAAGCAAAATAAATTTATTCACCATTAACTCCTGCATTAAAATATAGCAGAAGGTTAAACAAAAATAAAAAACATAAAAAAAAATGGTCATAAAAATCAAAAACAAATCTTCCGCCTCCAGCATTCGAACCTAGACGCAGAGAAGAAAAATGCGAAAATAAATCAGCTCGAAAATAAAACATCTACCGTGAAATTCAAAATAAATTCACGTGCATTTTTATAAAAACAGAAATCAGCTGACGAGCAATGCAGAAACGGTGCAACTGCAATGACACACATCCTTATTGCAGAACATACCACAACGTACGTTGTAATAAGGATATTGCATCACCGTTGATTATCACATTGACCTATATAAAAGAATAAAGTTCATTCACTCGAATATGTTGACCCACATAAAAGCACGTGGTAATTTAAATCAACGAATTTTGCTCGTAGAAACTTCTACGTGGGAATTTCTTAATGGTGGGAAAATACTAAATATTTTATGCTGAGATGAATTATGATAAACTTGACGACAAATTTGTACCAAATGAAACAGCCAAGAGCGATACACAAATCATTCGTTTGTCAATTACGCTCCGAGCAACATCGCATTCTAATTTCATGTAATTTGTTCAATTCAAACACCTATTTCTGTTCCAAAATCGCTTTTGAAAAATTTCTAATATTTTTCCATTGTCTTAATTGACATTTGCAATCTATCACAATGTCTTCCATCATCTCTTCTGAACCTTTGCACGACTTTGAGGAAGCCCTCCTCGCAGAAAAGCAGGAACAGAACAATCGGGAGCATGACATCATCCTTTCCCAACTTTCTTCTTCGGCGAGCAATCTCGCTTTGAATTCCACCCCGAGGCTAGAGGTCAGCTCAGTCATAGCTGAAATGACCCAACATCTTCCTCGCCACCTTCCTATTGGCAAGACCTCGGATGCTTCACGATCCATGATCACCCCCATGGACGTGGACCCATCTAGGAGCATTCAGCCTTCTCGCTCCAAAATCACGGTCCATAGACTGGAAACCCAACTCCAGCCTTTCATCCAACAACGGAATTCCATTCCAAATACAAATTCCAGAAATTCCACTCAGGCGATTTGTTACAAGAATAAAAAGAGAGGAGCACAATTTCGTGCTAACTATAATCAGCGGAGGATCCTCAATTATAATACAGGGACTTTTACTGGCCATGCCTTAGGGCAAGCCCCCCACAATATCCTCTTTGGAGGGTTTAGGTCTTACAGAGGATGTAATCCCACTGGACAATCTTCAGTCCAACATCCCCCCAACTTTTTGAGTATGACTGGACTTAGTCTTTTTGTACAAAAATTCTAGGGGGGAGTGGCTGTGGGGATGTTTTCCTCTTTGCCTCCCTCAGGGCTCGTCCCTGCGTCGACAGATGGGTCGCAGACCAAAGTCCGCGACCCATACTAATTGTGCATTGCACGTAAAACAAATTACATCGTCTGTATGCACTCATACAGATGATGCGTTTCTATGTTTACTGTGAGGCGGTAAACTGAGGCAAGTGAGTATGTAATAATTACATACTCACTGACAGTATACGTGCTGCGGTCCGTATAAGGTACCGCCTTGCCTTTGGACAATTGCCCCAGTTAGGAAGTATGCTTTGTGTACAGTTAGGCACTTAAACCAGCTGGCTACCGGTACCGAGAAATAATTCGTTCGCCCCGCACGTAAACCACTGTCTCCCTCAAAGGTTCCATGAACCCTGTGTAGGTAGCATCTACCTACACTAAACAATACGTACAGTATTTTCATTCTTATAACCTCCTTCCCACGCAAGCCATAATTCTTATTAGAAAATTTCATTTCGGTACACTGCATTTTAAACAATGATAGGTATTCGAGTCTCCGGAGAATTTTCTTAACTTTATATTATTGCTTCTTTTTTCAAGTACGTACATATAACGATGTTTAAATGCTTCCTTCTTTCCTCTTCAGAATTTGCATTAATGTATCCGTCTCTTGCACGTTTATTTTGCTTCTCATAGTGGATCGATTATGTACTTCAGTTTGATGGCAGTTGCAAATAAGTTGAATCTTCTTGACTTCAGTAGGTATTCTCAAATACCTAGATGGTTATCATGATGGAGAATGGGCAATTCAGAAGAATGATTGTTTTAATTGCTTATTCCGATTAATGTACCATCTTTTATAGTTTTTCGTGTTTAAATACGTCTTGTAAAATTTTATAAGGCAGCTATTAAGTCTGTGTGCATATCAAGAAGAAACTCAAAATAAAGGATCCTTTATTTCCTACCGTTCCAGACAAGATGCAAAAGAAAATTGTCAAAAAAGGCGACACAACTGGCGTTTATCTCGTTAAAGAACGAATCAAATGGGAAAAATTATGGTTTCATTCTATGTTTTATTTCCTGAGCTAAAGTACTTCCATGAGATGTAGTGAAAATGAGGGTTGAAAAAAGGTTTTCTATAAACATAGGGAACGGACGTACCTACAGACTGCACACCACTAATAGGATGTTGGATTGTTGTGTTTTGAAAATGGCAGTGAAAATCTAATAATAATTTTGTAACGAGTTAATATTATCTTTAAGAAATTCCATTCAAATGTACCAAATCAGGAAAGCCAAAGTAGTGCTGTGCAACAACGTAGGTACCTAATAACTACTGTATCCACCAATGCAAGTACAGACGTTGTATTTTTTAAACAAGAGTGATTTTTCATTCTTATGGTTTTATGACTGAAAATCCCAGATGACTTCACTGACTGTAGCAGTAAATGCTTCAGCCTACTATGAAACTCGTCAATATTATACTGCGTTACCTACGAACACTGCACGATTCTATTCTCAGATGAGATTCAGTGAAATGCATTAATGAACTAGGTACCTACTTACAGATGGGAGCAATATTTTCATCAGTTTTCAATCATTGTGATAGGATTGTTTAAACGATTGTATGTCCACCTGCTTTGAGAGGCTTATTGAAGGTGCATAATTAACTTAAACCAAGAAAACTATAATATACCTAAATGGAATTATTGAAAATGCAACATAGTTACACTAATCTCGATTCGCAAACAAAATCACATTCAGTAAGACAAAAATTATCAAGTTGTGCTCATACAGACATTAGGTCTGGTTGATGTAGCAAAATGTGAGGTGTTTCAACTATTTTCTGATTTGGTAAAAGGAAACATAACAATATGGCGCATGCTTTTCCATTTACCGGCTTGAAACTAATAAAAAATAAACTTTTTTTTTTTTTTTTAAATGAAGAATATCTGGACCCAAATTTATTTTGTTTGTAATGGATATGTGTACATTTTTATCATACGCTCATCTTATTAAAATCGATTGATTACAAGTTTTCAATTTTTTGAATTTTTTCAGTTAGCAGAACTAAGACCACCTTATGGAACTAAGAACTAACATCGAATAGAATTGGATTCACATTCAAACCTTTAACGCAGCACCTTTTTGGCTCACCCAACTCTGCTGACAAAAACAAATTTATTCAGCCTATCCAATGAGCTCTTAATCATCCTCACAAACATTTGAATCCACGTTAAAATAGGCGAATTAGATACGGAACCAAAAAGGTCCTTTTCATATTTGGTCTATCATAAATAACAGCGATGCTAGAGGTTCTTAGTCATTGTGCTAGAAGTCCAAAATATTGGTCTAATTCTTATAATTGGTTGTAAAGTTCAGAAACAAATTGTAAAAAATAGAATGAAATTTTTTTTTCTTCGGGATAAGTAGCCCATTCTGAGATTACGTAGACAAATAACGACTTAAAAGTAAATTTCTTTTCGTCGTGTTTTTAGAAAGTAGGTATACTTACTTATCTCTTCGACCATTGAGAACAGGATACAGTCATTTATGAACTTTTTTTAATTAATTTGTTTCGTCTATTGTGTGGGGTGCTACGAAGGAAACATTATATTTTAACTGCACAAATCTTGAGGCGAGGATGTAAATTTTTTCAATCCTATTAAAGCGTTGAATTTTTGTCTGGAATATAGAAGCTTTCATTTACGAGGCTGAGCACCACGTAGAGACAAGCAGATATATCATATTAATCAACGAACCTTTGAAATGTGGGTACAATAATTCTCAAAAAGTATTAGGGGAAAAAAGTCGTTCTAGCTGATTACATCGAATGCATACTTCTGGAGATGTGGATGTTTTTCTTTTTGACTTTTTGTTTTGGAAATTAATGAGAATTTTCGGCAGTGATAAAGTCTTAAAACCAGTGATCCATTTTTGATACTTTCGTCTCGAAAACCTTAAAATTTGGTCTATGGCCACAAAAATAGGGACCCACAACGATGCTGTTTATGGCACGTGCGTAGATCCACATTACAAACAGATTCGAAAAAAAAGTGCTATAAAGTGAGTAGCTAGGATGAAAGATGTACCTTCCGTGTAAACGTACGCAATCTGATGTTCATATATTACGATTTCATTTGAAGACAGTGATAAAGATGGCGAGCTATAATATGTCAGGAGCGTATTCTTCATTCTGAATGTGAAACTACGTGTCACAAATCATTTTGAAAAAGTGAATGACATATTTTAATTATGGAATGCTATCGTTAGATCTTGTACGTAATGGCTACTGGTATTGTATAACTTGGAAATGCGAGTGCACGAATAAAATTGTTTTCATGTTCCTTATAAAAAAATGATAAATGAAACTTAGGCTCATATGATTTGTTTTTTTTTTGTTTTTCGCATTTTTTGTATCTTTGTGACACTATAGGAAAAATTGTTTTACCTATAGGTCCTGTTTTTCACTCAAGGACAATTTCTGGCAGCTGAGGTAGTTATTCTAATTTCATTCGACCTTTGTAATTTATGATAAAAGGTAATGACATGTCATCTCGATAACATATGAACATTTGAAAAACTTACTTATTCACTTAATTTACATAGAAAGTTGAAAATTTTAATTTTTCTGAGCCAATTGTTCCAGATCTAAGGTACCAATACTGGCATTTACATTGGACCCATTCCTATAATATATTGAACTGTGAAATAATTTTGTAAAATCGATTTTCTTAGAAACATAAATTCCACAGTTAAATATCATAAATCACTAAATTTAAATCACCTATCTTTAGCAGCCTCAACTTCTTTAGATTATTCGTGGGCTCATTAACTAAAACTCCTACGTCTACACCTGCAATGACTAATTTTACTCAGATTTGTTGGATTGTTACTATTATAATGTACCATAATTATATCCTCCATTATCCAAATCACTGGATAATGAAATGCCATCCTACGATTCTTGACACAATTTTGACTTATTCCAAGAATTTAATACGTACCGTGCAGTTTAGAAATGTCGATGAGTTCTTTTACCTACCATAAACATAATTTTCCAATGTTTCTTCACCGCTTCACAAACCTGTTTAAATGAATTTCATTTTATATAAGTTTTCTCTGAAAATCTTCGTAATAATCTTGACTTCGTGAAATGACCTAGTAGTAGGGTTGGGTACCTTTTTAATTTCATGTTCAAAGGAAACTTTTGGCACAAAAAACTCGAATACTATAATACTGGGCTCCATTATTAAATAAATGTAATTTCACAAAATAATAAGAAATGTATGCTATTTTCTATATTATATTCAATATCGACTAAGTGCTGCCAGAAGAAGATAATTTGCGAGTATCTCGAGCCCACAACGTAACTATGAACTCACATAATTATGTCACTAAGGAGCAGTGTAAAATCCGAATCTCGGAATTATATGTAGGGGAGGGTGGTACACAGCGGGATATTTTTTGCTTTGTTGGGTGCAATATCACAAATTTTACTCGCATTAAAATTTAAATTAAAACCCCGTTGGAAAGAGATTATTATTACATACAGATCAAGCTTCTTCGTACCCAAAATGTATTAGTTCACAATTAGAGGGATGCGATTTAAAAAAAGTCAGAAATCATTACAATGTGTACCACTGTGAGATAACATGTCATCCACAGTGGAAACGCAAACATAAATTACACAAATTAGGTGAAAAATATGCCGTAACTGAGAAAAATAATTAGAACATCAATGGATTTCTACTTTCGACCAATCATAATTAAGACGTAAGAATCCAAAGAATTTTATCCTGTAGGTTAATTGAATTCTTCAATCAATAAATTAAAGAAGCAACTAATTAACTTAAAAATGTTGTTTGCATAAAATTCAAAACTGTACACTAAATTATTAAGATAAATATTTGAATTAGAATTTATCTAAATAACTCCAGAAATCCTTTAAAATACCAAAAAATTAACGTTCTACTGTTTACCCCACTTGGCCATTCTACTGTGTATTCATGCAAGTATATTTTAATAAGGTCAATGTTTAGAATACTCTATATCATAATTTTGGGCTGAAATTGTGAATGTACGCAAAATGAATAATAACTAAAGATAATAACATTATAATATAAATAATAACTGTCCTTTTGAATCTTTCTTCTTAATTTCTATATGAACTAAAAATAAGTGACAAAATAACTCGAGATATACAAAAACAACAAATTACCGATAAAAAAGGAAGAATGTACGTTTTCTAAATAATTTTTGCCTTGAAGTATACATAGCGACATATTCAACCATTATCAAAGGTGTTCTGGGCATAAAAAGAAGGCTCCTTTTATTTCAGAAGTTCCACTATGTAACATGGTACACTGTGTAGGTACCTTCCCTGTGCATAGGTCAATATATAAGTCTGTGTCAGTTTTGAAACGTACTAAAAATAAATTTATGGTATTAATTTTGAATGGTTGTATGATGGCTATGGAAAGTAGAAAGTCTTGTCATAGACCTGCTAGAAACTTACATGGAAAATTTCGAAGTCCATAAAGTATCCATTCTCAAGCAAGTAATTTTTCAGTTATAGATTTAATAGTGTCAAGCTCAAATTAAAACCTAATAGAACTCATTTTAAGATGAAAAGTTTTTTCTATAGTTTTTGTATCTGCAACTTTTTGATAGAATTCGCTTGGCTAAAGCCTTAACAGTTCATTCAATAAACAAAATTATATAAAAAAGGAAAAAAGTAGCCTATCCCGTAGCACTTCCTTCGGTAAACCCGGTTGTTTTATTTTAAGGATGCTGCAAAATAAGAAGACAAATAGTTGCCGAGTGAGCTCTTAATTAAATTACCGTGATGAAATTTCTACTTGGCCCATTTCTTATGCCCTTTTTTTTTTTTGTCTGTTTCAATTTAATAATAGAGTGAAAGTATTGACAAATTATTCATTTAATGAGAAAATTATTCAAAAAAAAAAAATACTGAATACCCTCAATAACTGGAAGTTTTTTCAACCACCTTATTGGAATAACTTTTTCAAAAATACGAGAAAAAAAAGTTTCTGTACACGAAGCAATTCAAAATTGGTTAATAGTGTTTGTTTCTATCTCTTGTGTATATTGAAATTTTGAATTATTTAAATGCGTAATGCGTTATTTTTTGAAAGAAAAACAGGATTTAGGGTTTGGTTTGAAAATACGATACTTTCGTCAGAGCAGAAAGAAAGAAGGAAGTGAAAAACAAGCGACCATATCCTTGTATTATGGTGAACACAATACTGAAATTATATTCACGAAGACCTTTACTGTTATAATTTTCATGAAAGGTCCGTGATCCACGTGTTAACGTACCTATTATAATCTATACGCTTTTGCAGAGGAAATTGCCCAACGTTGATTGTTCGATGAATTTTTCGAGAGATGCGTTATTTGGAAGAACAGGACTATTAAAATTAAGAAGATTGCATTTTGCTGAAGTTTCATTTGTGTGGAAATGGTTAGATATCCAAAAATGACATTTTGAATGACTTAATACTGACATCAAAATATTACGCACAGACTGTGGTATAAGTTGGGTTCGTTCGAACATCACAATTTGTACTAAGTTTCGTGGCAACTGGACAAGAATTGAAACTTTTATTTAGCGAATATAATAAATTAACTCCTTCAACACGCCCAGAGCTTGAAACATAAAACTCACAGCAACCAGATTTGGTATTATGTTAGAACAGTAACAAATCAAGGTCTGTTTCAAATTTTGTAACTATTGCTTGAAAATTTGACATTTTAAAGCCGTTTAAACCTCCAAAATTGGTCTAAAAACATAATTATATACTATGAATATCGGTAAGTCAATAGGCAGCGAATTTGAATGGTCTGATCCTTAGCTTAGCACTAATATTTGGTCTTAAGTTTATAATTATCAGACGAAAATTACCACCTGTACCATAGGTATATGTTAAGAAGAATTTTAATTATATATACATACGTGTTATATGAATATTGGTATGTATCTATACCTAAGTAATATGAATTTGAGCTTCTGTTGCCAAAACTTTCTTTGTGTCGCGAAAAAAAAAAAACTATCATGGTGCCAGCCCCTGGTTCCTTCCATGAGAACGAATTTAATAAGTAGATTTTCGTAGAAAACCTATTCAAATTTCGGATACAGATTTTTGATGAGGGTCAATTAATTATGCTAATTACGTAATGACAGGGGCTAGAAGTTTGAGAAACTCCACGTTATTGGGAAATATAAATTAATATCATTTAGAGAATGTGATAAAAGGATTTGCTCAAATTTGTTGCAAAACTATTAGTCTAGTCATTCTATTTTTGTTTTGGCCAGCATCGTAAGTTCTGAAAAATCGTTTCCATTAAAAGTTACGAAAAAAAAGAATGCGTTAAATAATTTTTCAAACACGAGTACACTCTTATTTTAGTAGAATATCGACCAGATTTTATTTTCATTGTTTTTTCAACATTATTTCACATTTTATCGCCAATTTCTGCCGTAACTTGAAAATTTTGAAGTACATGTAAAAATATCTGCAGTTGAAAATAATAGAATTGACAGTTTTTTGGTCTTTGAAAATTTGCAGCCTAAACTATCTGTTTGTGATACGTCTGTTTCGTAACCCCTTCATGCTTTATTTTCTTTGGAAAAGAATCTTCTAACGAAACATAATACGTTTTTACTACATTTTTAACGCTGAGAAAGAAAGTGAAAATAAATACCTTCGTCAGATGTACATAAATAACTATAACTTCTTCTTTTAAAATACATTTGCGAGTGCCGATATCAATTTTATTTAATTATTCGTATTTCCATTAGAAAAGTAAAAATTCAAAACACGAATTTTGTTCTTTGTAGCTAAAAGGTAGGTAGGTAGGTAACTAAAAAATTTATATTCAATGGCTTCGAATCGCTTACTTTGCATACGTTCCTGCCCCAAAGAAAGCTACTCCAGTTATGTATTATAAAACGTTTTAGAACCTGAAATACGAAAACGTGCTCATAGTTTGTTAAGCCTGGATATTTTTCTAGTGTGACAAACCTCGGTTGTAGTGCTTTATCGAATGAATGCATTCCCTTTTTGCAACGTGTTTTTAATTCCGTTCGATTGATTTCGTCTTCTTACATAGGTACTTACTTCGTCCATTTTGCTTTTTGAACGCTTTCTTCGAGCTACCTACATTTATTTATTCATATCACGAACACCAGTGTTCGGGTATATCTGCAAAAAGAAGGTATGACATCTAATTATAAATTCTAGTCTGAAGAAAAATTATATTTTTCGAATCCATTGGCAACGTTAGTGAATTACGAATACCCGTTGAGAAGTCCGAGATCTGGACCTTGAAATAAAAATTATTTTCGACAAACATAAGACAGAATAATGACGTCACAAGTTCAGACAAATTCTCGAGAGACAAAATTCGAATTCGGACATTGTATTATCCGAATTCGAACTCGTATTCAGATGAAGACGTGAAGACAGAAATAAAATCTGATTCTCTTTCAGGCAATTGTAATGCATTTTATTTCAGTGACGACTTTTCCAAATTCAGACAAATTCAGACAATAATTTGGTTCGATCCGACAGACTGGCGCCATGAGACATATATTAAATGAAGACGAATTGAATAGAAGTAAAAACCCATCGACGGACATGAATGCAGCCAACCTTTTTGCTTTATCTCCGGTCTTTCCACGCTTTGCTTGTGGTTTGCAGTCATCTAATATATTTTATTACATTTTACTTTATCAGTAATCCACGTGCGCTTTTTGCCTATTGTATGTCGACTATATTAATTTCTAATATCTGTAATTTTATTGGCTGTAGACATTTGGTAATTCCTCTCGCTTTTTGTTATCGACATCGCATGTTTGAAGGCAATTAGCAGACAATAAGTGGGGAAATTTCCTTGACAAGAAGAACTGATTTGTAAAGACGAATTCTAATTTTAAATTACTCTCGATTTTGCACTGGCGACACCCGGTACTAGGTTCGTCTTTGCAAATGAGTCCTTCTTGTGTAGGCGGATGACAGCTAAGTCCAAATCACAAGTCGTAAGTCTAAGTCCTCACGTTAGGCAATTTTAATAAGTGTACCATCCACGGATGTAGAATATGATTCAACCGGGTCTACCTTGAAGACAACTAGGATAATAGTTTGTGTTCCAGATAGGTTCAGTTGAAGACAAAGGCTAATTAGGGATGTTCGTTCGTCACGAAGGATCAGTAGTGACGACACGCAAGGCATTCTTAGTTTCGCCAGTTGTATATCGCACTTCAAGGCGATCTTTTGAAAACACCTACGAGGTGAAGTTTCCGTCAACAATACGATCAGATGGAGTTCCTGGCATCTGCTAGGAGGGAAATTTGGTGTGTTGAAGACAAATTCCAGACAAGCTTGGTTCGAGATGACTGCCTTGCTCTGTCATATAAAGGCCGCGTAGAGCCTTCCTTTTCGCATAGTGGATTTGATTTCATCTATGTCAGTATTTTCTCACCTCACCCTCACTAATAACTCAAAAGCTCCGAGACCTAAAGTTTCATATTAGGAGTCTTTTACATAACCAAAACCATCACTCATGAAGACACACAATTAGGTGAAGACAAAACAGCTTTCTGATGGTTTCTCCTACTTGTTGTCTGCAATAGCTTTTTTTTTAACTTTTTATTTTTTCCGCTACACACTTTGCTTTGTTCCGCTTTGTCGACACTATAGTTCTTTTGTAATTATAGTCTTTGACAAAATAATTCTGCTGTTCGTTTTTGTAGGTTTCGAACCTTGTATGGATCGAAACTTTGTTAGGCTCTTCTTTCCACACAACTTCGCTTATTGCTGATTCGTCATATTAATTTGCTGAGGTATGAAGACAAAAGTAAGCTGCGTTTTGCCGTGTCTGATGAAGTCTAATTCATGTCAAGAAGAATTCAGCCGTAGGACATAGTCAAAGTCAAAAAATAAAATGTCTTGAAGACACAATTCAAGACCCCTCGAGTCAGTGTTTCGGCTGCATGATGCCCTAACTTTAGGACATTGTGACATCATTAGCATTTAAACACCACTATACATTAAAGGTTGACTTTATGACACGTAACTGGAATCGATTTCGTATGCCTCATAAAATTTTGGCGACTGTGGCAGGAATCGATTTCGGACGCCTCACCGTATAATATCAGAATTTATATCCGATAATAGTATTGATTTAATGTTTAGTTATCCTATATATTTTAGCATTAATAATGACGTCTCATCTTGCCTCGATGGAATTTCTACGAAACTGCTCATTTTCTAAGCTTACAGTAACCTACCAATTTGTTTTCAAAACAAACAAAAGGACCTAATCTAGCCAACAAAAATCATGTTTATGACACCTGCGAAGATGTCACTTTTGTGACTCTAGTAAGACCAGTCATAATTATATTTTAATTTGGCCACCTTGAAATTGTAGTTGAACTTTGCATGAAATGAAATAGGACCATAAGTCTTTACTCCACGATTGTCACTTTTCACCTAAGCATAACTATGTTACATGTGGACCACAATAATAAAAAAAAAAAAGTCGTGAATTCCGCTGGGGCATACTCATGAAGGATTGATATGTAAACATAAAATAGTGTGGTTGTGTGCACGTGCAATGCGTTGTGCACTCACATAACTACAAACCTACACGTCATGTAACACACACACACAAATGAGAATTACGATTGTAAGAGTTATAGTTATGCAAATCTGTCGGTAGTAATTCTTATTTAGCCCGTACTGTAGACATCAAACTCTAAAATGTTTACGCATCAGTAAGCTTATGTAACACAGAATGTCATCATGAGAGCTGTCACAGTTGAGTCACTGCAAAGTCACACAGATATAATCAGTCTGTCAACCAAATATCGGGTACGTTTAAAACATATAGTAGGCAAAATGGTAAATATAATAATGCTAGATATATGCTGAGTAAACTTCGTAGAAATAATCTGAATTGGTAGGGTAGATGCCATAAGTGTGACACTCATGTATCATATGGTTATTTACCTATTAAAGATTAAAAACTGGACATTGATGTCTTTTTTGTGGTAAAATAATGTGACTGACAGCATTCTGTAGGGAGAAATGTAGTAAGACACATTTGCGCTTCAAACTTCACTCTCGTCTCAAATCACTGTCACAGAAATGTAATACTTGAGTCGAGCAGAATGTATCATAACGGCGTTTCAATGATGATATCAAAATGTCACAATTTATTAATAAAAGTGACACTTGTTGCACAGATATGATGCCCTATGCGACTGTTCTATTTTTGTTGCAATAACAAAATACCACACTACCCATAGATACTTATACACCAGGTGTTTGAATTGAACTGAATTACACTCCATTACAACACTTCATCACATCACAAACGACTAAAACTTATTCCAAGACTAGCTACAGAAACTCCAAATTATGAAATCTATTGCCATGTATCGCTTTTCCACAAAAAAATCAACACATCATATCATCAAACATAACCAAAATAATAACATAAAACTATATCATTGCAGAAAAAAGTTTATTAGCATAAAGGAACGTTGTTTTATGAGAATGGGTCTAGTCAGAAAAATCAATTTTTCAAGAGAGCTAAAACAAAGTTTAATTGACCTCTTCATGTGTCCTACGGAAAATTGTAACACCATTTCTGTATAATGTTGAAAGTAAGCCTTCACAAAACTATACTGATAAGGACGATGATAAATCTCCACCAGAGGAGAGGAGCTATGGGGCCAAATGTTGCCAAGAGGTGCCACCTGGCCCATATTTTTGTGAAACAAATGTGTGAAATTTGATTGGTGAAACGAAAAACAAGATAATTGAGTCAATACAGTTTAACTTAATTGCATCCAGAAATGAAAGAAAGAGGAAGGAGCATTGTTTCTATTCATACAACACCTTCTCCATGATAAACAAATCATTTCAAACTGATATCACCATCTTGTTTAAATTTATTCATGACTTATCCCCTATTAGCGAAAGAGACAATTTTTAGTTTTTTTTTTTTGTTTTAAATTTGATAATTTCAGCGTTTACGTCATTCGATGCGGTGTAAAAAACATTGTTGAAATCAGTGGAAACATGAAAAGCCCAAAAATACGGCTGCTCATCCCTTTCTTGCAAAACACCTTTCAAAACATTATATTATCGGTTAAACTAGTAGTCGAAACCGATTAGTAAAATTACTGGAGGAGATTTACCCCACGGTAAAATGAAGATAGAAGGATGCAGTTAATTACCAGAAAGAACTATCGGCTGTGAAAATTTGTACCTACAGACAACTGTTGATGGTGGCTCACTCCTTAGGTAGCATAGGTAATATAATGTTGTCACAATGAAGTACTATAGGTACCTGGTAATATGGCCAACAATAAGTTTCTCGGTGCTATCGCATTCAAAATAATGTTTTCTGAATGTGTTTTTCTTCTTTCACAATAATTAAATGATGCGTAAATAAACTTTGAACTGACTCGGAAGTAAATCGAATTAGGTAGGTAATGAAACCAAAAAGAGGCTATTATATTTCGAGGTACACAAAATTACGCTCCCCACTCTTTTCATTTAAAACAAAAAGATTAATAAGAGCAACAATTACATTTCCTGATTAACAACTGAACGTAGGTACTACATGAAATGACCGAATAGAGTTCGTCAGATAGAAAAACAAATACAAATTACAGTACCAATCTGAGCCAAAAGCAAATGCACTTTATGCAGCGACCAAAAATTCTGATCATTTAATGTAAAAGAATCCACATTACAATATCTGTCTGTCTGGCCGCACCTTATGAAGTTACCAATATTAATACCTACACAGGTATATGACTATGACGTAATAAGTATCTACTACCTATTTAAAATAACTTTTTTTCTTTTCCGTTGGCTATATCAGAGTATAAACCTGTAGATATTTAAAAAAAATGTACCTACTCGTGAGTAACTGAACAAAAGCTTGAAGAAATCAGTAACTAGCTAATTATGAAATGGTGAATTTTTTTCTCCATTCTGATTTCAATGTCCTGCTTATTATCATTTAGGAAGGTACTCGTAGCCAACTAACCATAGAAACAGACAGTTTAATGGTAAATTGCTACGATAAATTTTCCTAACATTATTGCTGCAGCAATCACGACTGAATGATGTGAATTTCTGCTTAAATTTTACCAGAAATTCGTACTTTTTCATTTCTCCAAAATCGCACCAAAATACGCGCATATAACACCTTAACGACGCCAATAAATCATTTGTGACGCGAGTGTAAACTTTTTGGGAGCACGTAGGCCTACTTTATCCGCGAGTACAATGTTTCGAGGAGAAAAGTAAACTACGTGAATCTGTGTTTAGCCATCAAGTTCTCGAAGGAGCTCGAATTACGTTCGCACTCGAACTTTTTATAGGGTACCTACATATCCATTTAATTCTCAGCTTCTAGCCGTCTAAATAATATTTGGGGTAAGGATTCATGTTCCCAAAGTCGAAATTCGTGTCACACCAATTGCAAGTCCATTTGTGATTGCAAAACGGCTTCGGTCAATTTTGAGGTATAGCAATTGATAGTCGGAAGCGACGAAGTTGATGATTGGCCGTGGGTTAGTTTTTTGTGAATAATATCGAGGCCTCTGCACAGAAAACAGCGGTACCGGCTCTAATTCCGTACTGAAAGCCTCCTTGAAAAATTATTCAAGGCCAACTTGGGTGGATGCAAATATTGCTGATCACAGATTATTATTTGGTTTAAGTTCTTTTTGGTGAATATTACAAATACCATAATAATTAACTATTCCCCTCTCCAAAAAAAAAATCAACATTCTATATCTATATAACTTTGTTAATGTATGAATAATAATTTTAAAAATTCCTACTTTCATAAGGTCTAGTGTTCCCAATAGCCCAAAAAAAGTTCTTGTATCTCCACTATGCAGATAACATCTGCTTCCACGGAAAATCTGTAAATCAAAGTCAAAATTAACCTTATTGGTACCTACCTATGTAACATTGTTCGGTTTTTTAGAGTATGTAATTCGCCGTCGTTTCCGAGAAATTAAAAAATAACTCCAATTCTACCTACCAAAAAACCCAACAGGAAGAAATTACAATTAAAAAAAAAGTTTTGAAGGTCTCTAGGACTGAATGAAGATCGATCGGAAGTTAATCACTGAGGGAGAGAGCAACTGAGCCAAAGACTCCTTAAAATCTGGAATCATTCCCTCTTTCTAGGATGAAGTATTCTGGATTTTTATCAGCACATTTACCTATTTTCTGTTTGCCTGGTTATTGTTTGTGTTATCTAAAGGGAGGTAGCTTCATCCAAAATTAAAACTGCATTCAAAAGAACTAATATTAAAACCTTGAACCAAAAAACCCAAATTTCTGAGATGCAAGATAAGCCAGAATTTTGGAACACAGGAGAGTACCCTTCACGTACTTAGCCTACAAATCACTGTCTTTAAAACCACAATAATATTTATTTTTATACTACTTCATCCTCTGTCTTACTTCCATCAAATGTTGACGATTATTCACCTTGTTCACTGAGTCAACCCATTTGTGGAATATTATTACCACAATTCAAAAAAAGATCATCATAATTTCAAAAACAATTCATAAATTTAATACCAATCACTGGATAAGTGTACCTAATTACAATGCTTACCACGATACTTTTTATGAGCCTTAGATGAATATCAAAAATATTTTTATTAATGGATATGTCCATCGATCATGGTCAGTTGACATCAAGTCACAACTCAGGAAAGATGTTTCGCCCTGATGAAGCAAACCTTGATCAATAATAACTGACCCTTGTCTTAGGAACCAGCTGGAATACCTTCACAACTAAATATTCTGTTACAGCATCCACTTAAATTTCTAGTGGTAGAATATTTGAACTATCAGGTCTTGATCTGTACCACCCAAAATATGGTAAAAATAATTTGTTTTTGTTGTGAGATAAAAATTTTAAATTTTATATCAGGAATTTGAATGAAAGTAATAATTTTATTTCAATATTTTTCGAAAGAAAATTGCAATGGTTCTATTTTAATTTATTTTATTGAAAAATTTAGGTTAGAAAAATTAAAATTTAACTTTTATGAATTATTTTACTTTAAATTTTTACAAATTTGGTCTGTTTCTTGAGAAACAGGAATGTCAGTTTGGGGAATCAAACCTGGGACCTATATATTTACCAGCTAGAAGCAGTGAACTTAACCACATAACTATCTCACCACCGACTATAACTGGCGAATGTATTTTGTATTAAGCAAGGTGGGGCAGTTCCCACAAGGAAAATTTTCCAAAAATTAATATTTTGAAAGATTTACCAAAAATATTTCTATCTGTCAAAATTTAATATTTGAAGCACTTACAAATGAAAATGATAGTGGAACTTGTTCTACACCTTTAATTTCGTAGCAGTGGGCACTTGAAAAACAGCCAAATTACAAGGTGGACCCAGCGACAACTGCATTTAAACAAAAATAAGAAAAACTTCAACGTTTTTGCCATTTTTTAGAGAGATAATTTTTTCTTACTTCCTTAAAAACAAATAAGGTTAGAGGAAGATAAAGATATTCATGAACAAGTTCGAAAACAATCAACCGATAATTGTCAGCATCCATTGTTTTCTAAAGAAATGGAATTAAAAATTGAAAGTTTCAATATTGAAATAAAGAAGATAAAAAATAAAACTATCGGTAAATCGAACATTAAATTATATTTAAAACTAAAAAATAAATTTCGACAACATACCTACCATCAAGCAAAATATCCCTCGCTAAGTTAAGATAAAAAAGTCTAAACCGACAGTAGCTTTCAAAATGGCGGTATGAAGAAATATTAGATGGAGAATAATACGTCTTCTAGTTTTCCTGTAAAAATTACTAGAACAAACAAAAAAGAGGCTCGCTGGGTTAAACTGCTGGATTATTTTCCAGAAAGATATTTCAACCAGTGTTCTAAATATTTCAAAAAAAAAAAAGAAACAAAAAGTAAAATTGAAGTGGCGGGAAGATTTGAAATGTCTTTAACATTGTGGAAGGAGCTAATTTCCTAATGTTTATCAATCAGCCATAGCCCTATAATTCCAAAATTTTGAAAAAAAGAAAAAAGCCAAAAAAGATTTAATCGAAGGGAGAATCCGTTTTTCATGGAGTTATTGAACTTGAGAGCAAATCAAGAGTCTTATATCAGAGTGGACAAAAATTTCGGAAGTGGACGTTTTTGTTTCACTACCAACCCCCAAGTACTTACCTACGTTTCATTAACAATAAATCTGTTCCGAAGAATTGGAACAACCAATGTCATAATTTCAAGTTTTGAACAAAACTCACTTATATATTTGCTTCCCGCTTTATTGCTTCATAATTCTAGTCTATACATATATATATGGACTGAGCTGAGATTTTTGTATTTAACTGTCATAACCATATGTATTTTATTCCTTTTGTTTTTTTGTTTTTTTTGAAATTTATAATAATAAAAGCTAGAATTAATGACATTGGTTGTTTTTATTTGTTCTTTAATTTTGCAAAAATGTACATTGATGGTTTATGCATGAAATTAAGATTGAATAAAAAATGAAATTTTATGGTTAAACTATGCTTAAAACGTGAATTTTGTATAAAATGTTTGTTGTTGTTACTAGAGGAGGTGAATGTGAAAAAACATCATGGTCTTATGCAAATGTAATTACTAATATTATTTCGCTCATTTCAGAAACTAAAAGAACCAATGTGCACATTGGTTGTTTTAGTCTTTATAATATTCCATTCATATAAGACATTGGTACTAAAATTCACAACCAATGTACAATATCGGTAGTTTTAACACTGAAATATTCTATTCATTTTTGACATTAGTGGTATCTAAAGGGGCTAATTAGAGGGTTCTGGTAGGGTTGAGACATTGGTTGTTTTCAAATCATATATAGAAGACACATTTAGAAACTCAATGAGGCTACCATCTCAGAACTGCCAAAATGTGGCACTGGTTGTTCTAATTCCAGGGCACAGAAATTACCTACAAGCTACGTCATTTCGATTAAGTAGTACCTGTGAATTTAGGCCAAAATTTTGGTAAAAAATACACCCACAAATTTTTGTAGCTCTCTTTCGCTTTCCTGGGTGAATATCGACCTGTAGCAAATACAGAAGAATATTTTCATAATTTAAACGTTCGTCCTAAAACTGTCTGTGCGATAAATATAAAAGCCTTTTGTACGATCGACGTAATTCCCCACACCCTGTGATTTACTGATTAAACCAACCGATATGGAAGATATTCGACTATAACACGACCAGCCTGTAACACAAACAATGGAGTAACGGTCATCGGGGGACCCACCAGCACGTATTTTCTCATTAATCAGTTTTAACATTTACGAAAATTTTCAACTTGGTCGAACATGCAGTCTGCGATGACCCTTACCGAAAAACCTACACGCTTATGAAAAGCTTCTTACACCGTCAGGACTTTTCAGGACCTTTTCCGTTTGGCGGAGCCACTAAAATTCGATAACGCGACCGTGTGTTCAACTCGAGCTGCTTGTCGATGATGAAATACGGTGCTGGAGCGGGAAACAAAAATTGGCCAAAGAATTTATGGTGTTGACAGTTTTTCGGGGGTCTTTGCCGAACTAGGAGCCATTTTTTGGAAAGCAAATACGAGCCGAGCGAAACAGAAGGTGGCAAAGGCCTTTTTTCTTTATTTTTCCGCCAGCCAACGTTCGCTTCGCCGGAATGAAAAACGTTTATGGCGTTTTGCCAGAATTTCGTCAATAACCAGCCGTGTGGGGCGGCCTGCAGCAAACAAAAACAAAATCAAAAGGGAAAAAATGTAACTTCCACCCTAAACACATCAGTGTAAATAATTATCACTTCGATAATACGTTAGGCCTATATGTAATTTTTTTTTCTTTTTTTTTTTCAGTTATTCGTCTTTTCTCCTCATTCACTTCTCTTCGTTGCTCTTCAGCATTTTTCACTATCGTTAATTAGCTAAACCTCCATCGGTGTAGTACACGACAGAATATTTTTAATGTATAAACATCTTAGCTCTCAGTCTACAGTAAGGGATAAACGAGAATTACAATCGTCAGATTTGCGTGACTATAAATCTTACAATCGTAACTCTCATTTGTGTGTGTCACAAGATGTGTAGGTGCTTGGTTGTGTGTGTACGCAACCCATTGCGCATGCGCACAATCACACTGTTACTATATATACACATCAGTCCTTTATGAGTATAGCCGCAGTGGAACTCTCACTTTTTTTAGACAGTTAGCATTGTTTGGAAAGCTAATATTGTGGCGAGTACCTTAGGTTTAGTTCCTACACAGATATTACTTTGATGAACCAGTAGTTAGACTAGAAGTATCGCATTCATATTATTAATGCTTTACGTATGAATTTGAAGAACAACTTTATACAAACTTGCAAGTCTTATCTCACCTAGTAACTATCAGGTTACAATAGAAGTGATTAGGTATTCATGAAATTGAATGTATAGAAGTCGGTGTCGAATGTAACAAGTCCAGATTAATAGGTATAAGAAATTAGGGTTTGGCATTTCACAATAATCAGATAGCTATATTAAAGACAGTCTGCCGTCGATGGTGGCAGCTGCAGCTGCGTGGACACGTTCATTGTTTTTTTAACTTGCGAGTCACCAGTTTAATTTCCAAGCTGGCAGACCTATATCTGGTGACCCAACGTGATACACCAGTTTACACATTTGCCCCTCGAGAGCAGACAGCACTGCAATGGTTTATGTGTGTTTGTCGAGGTTTCCCCACTTACAGCCTGTACGTAGTTGCCCTCTGTATTTGATTGCAAGTACTGAGAGGGAGTTGTTTGGGGAAGTGAAATATAATTATAGGCAGTCTGGCATCGGTGGTGGCAAAGCGGCGCCCATATGTTTACCGCTTTTTAACACGTGGGTTGCCAGTTTGATTCATCGCACCAGCAGACGCACCAGCAAACCCACATACAGGTAATTATGATACAGCGTGAATACAGTCATTTTAGGAGACAAAATCATGTGAAAGAGTTCTTTTTTGGGAATCTGATAAAATGCAGCTATGCAAAGATAAGGAAATATTTCAAAATGAAAATTTCAAGAGTTACAGACTGCTAGTTGGGTAATATGAGGTATGTAATAGATGGTTGGAATATTCACACGTAAGTAGGAGTACATGACTAATATTCATCTCATGTAACCACCAAACTTAAATACCAAATGATATTCACGTCACATTAACTTCAATTGGCCTGTCCTTAGTAGAAGAAAATTAAGGAAATTCTTAAGGTTTGCAATGACTTAATTCGCGCCAATTCACCAAATTGATGGTGGGGAATAAAGTGATACACGCATACAAAACGAAGTCCCTTGACATAACACTTCCATGGCTCCAGCCCCCATGATCACTCACTGGTGTCCCCATCAAATAAATACTTTCCTTGGAGATTAGAACCGTCCTACATGAGAAAAATTCATTTCCCACTGAAATAAATATGTAACTTACCATAAATTTCCATTCTGTATGTTACTCTTTGTAAAAATTAGCAGATATTATGGTTTGTATGGGAAATCGGTTTCACAACTGAAGGGAAAAAAAATAAAAGAAGAGTAACTTCTACAGAAAAGAAAACAAAAACAAAAAACAAAAACGTGTAAGAAATGTTTTGACGAAATAAAATGCCTGCGAAGCCTGCAAAGGGTGCAGCTTGCACGTTACGTAAAGTCAAAGAGTAAAATATAAGACTGTTCCATCATATTTAGGCAGACAAACATATTCGCCAACCTAAATATTTCGTAACAAGTAACGGCAAATATTTCTAATAAATATTCACCGTTACCTCCAAATCTTAACCTAATTATTGGCAGCTAGCAAATATGTAGACAAACAACAAGTCAGCATATCAGTCAGCACAATATAGGTATGTACTGCAGGTACACTTTTCAAATATGTAAACAATATAGGCACCAAAAGAAGTGACTTGGAAATTCGAATTACACCAGACCTTCACTTGCCATTCTTTCGAGCTACAGTACAGAGTGGCAAGACACAAGTGAGACATAAGATTATTATATAAGAAAATGTCGAGTATAATTGTGTGATTTGTAACGTAATTAATTGTGACGAATATTGATTAAATAATATAAAGTAGACAAAAGTGATTCTACTTATTTCGTATCGTCTTTGCACATTCCAGGCTAGAGACGTAACAAAGACGTACTTCAGTAGATTTTTGCGAATGCGGCTGTAAGAAAATAAAATAAAAATAAGAAATCGCATTAACGCATACAGTTTCTTATTGCAAAAACATCGTTGTTAGGTAGGTACATAAGATAACATATAATTTGAAAATTATTTACAACCTCGTGGATTTAGTACCTCATTAAAATTTCAAACATCAAGTAAGTACGTGCAAATAAAAGAAAATAAAAATGAATATATAAGAAAGTTTTCTAAAATAACATTATACTGGGAAAGTTCGACGAGCCTACCCAGTCTTACCATTTCTGAGTTGTTTTTTTTTTTGTTTTTTTTCAGCCCTCCGACTCGAAAATTAATTCTACGACGTTTTCGCCCGAAAATAGTACGTAGGGGTTGGCCCCATAAATTTCGCGCGTACAAACTGACTGCGTGTCTATATTTCTTCGACGAAACGATTTCGTTTCCAATTTATTCGGCGGGTCCGTTTTCAAAGAAATGCCAAATGCTAGGCTGCCTTCGCTAATAGCCTCAGTGCCATTCACTTTTTGTCAGGATATTTATATCGCGTACTACCTCGTAACGCTACCGAAGCACATCTCCTTTTGTTCGTTACACTGACGTATCTCTAAAATGATTTCCTCATCGAGTCGACAGACCCTCCGTCTGCGCCCTCCCTTTCCAACCTGCAATAAACTCGAATTCTTTTCGACGATTACGTCTGCACGTATGGGAGCACATTGGTGCCCATTCGACGTACTTGTCACACTTCATGTTTTGCACATACTCAAGAAGTTGCAATTCTTAGGCGCTCCGCCCGAGGGGTTACTATTCGCGAATTGAAACATAGTATTTAGGAGCAGGACAATGAATTGGCACGCGGGTTCGCTGGTAAAGTGTGGACAGTAATGCCCAATAAATCTTTAATACCTTCCTCCAAGATATTATAATCTGTCGTGGAGTAATAAGGTTCGCACGAGGTAATTGTAACCAACCGATATAATTTATGACCCGTGGGAGCGTTTCGCTTTTCACTCATTTCTTTCTAGAAATATTCGTACTGCCCGTGTTTGAGGCTGGCAAAAGGTATTACGCCTACGGATTGTGAATTAGGCAACCGACGAACGACGGCCATTATGGGCTACAGGCAAATTTATGTACGTACGCCTATGTTTCGACATGGCGACAACAAATTTGAAAAAGTCTCTTCTATTTGCATTTTTGCATGGCAGTAAATTTCGCTGTACCTACATGAAAAGTCTCTCCGTCAGGTTTTCAGAAAAATCTGCCAACCTCTTTTGTATACCAATATGCCTGTTGTAAATTCCACAGATCTCTAATTTTCAATGTCGATTTCGGTAATATTTTTGACATTTTCATTCGGACATTCAGTTCTGCCTGTACGAAGATGACGGTTTCTCTCACTGTCCAAATTTATGAGAAGGTAGAACGGTAATCTTTTTTTCTGGAGGGGATGGGTTAGTGCGGATTTAGTATTATTTATGGTAGGTACCTAGGTAATGTGCCTACGGCTGCGACCCTAATGGAAAATTCTGGACGCAGCAAGCCATAATTGAGCATTAAATTCTTCGAACGCGATGAAAATCTAATCAATTAAAGATCGAAGCCTGTATTTTGCACTCGTGTGTCACATTTCGGAGCTTTGTCACTATTTTCAACCTTATTTATACTTCATTTACAGAAGGAGACGTGTTATTTTGCCAATAGCTGACTCCTCAAATCATAATTACAGTGCCAATTGCGGTCTCCCAATAATTTCCATTATAAAATTGAACAATATAAGCAGGTACCATTTAAAATTAATAATTATGAATTAGGTAACAGTGTGGAAAATACTAACCTGTGAGCCTAATCACTCGTTTTGATTATTAATTTATTCTCTCTTTCTGCTTTTTTGCATAAAATTTGCGATAAAATTCATTACCATTTCGAAAGCCTGCATTTAATCAAAGTGTCACCATTTTATAGCCAGATGTACTATTTTTGAAATGAATGTCTAAAGTATGTTATTTTTAACCAAGTCTTCAACTTTAATTAACCGTCATAACAATAGTCCAGTAGAATTACCGGAAATATTCTCCATTAAATAGGGTGACAAATTTTATCAGTTATTTACACATTTCAGTGGGCTAGAGGAGGCTCCTTCAACCTCCTTCTTATATTATTTGCAATTTTATTTTGATCTCATAGTCGATATAGTGGAACCTCATGTATTATAGTTGCTTTCCTAAATGGCTATCCTCTTGAAACATCAAATAACCAACTCCAAAAACCTTTCTCCTGTCCATTGTGATGTTTCGAGTCTGAGCCATACGAAAGGTTTTCATAACGAGTAAGATTACGTACCTTTTTTATTTTACTCGAGCAAATATTAGTAAAATATTAAGCCTCCGAAAATGACATCTGAAGTCAGAATATTTTCATTTTGTTAATGATGACAACTGCGTTTATGATGCTTCGACCTGTTACTAAATTCGCAGTTGTCACATCGAAAAATAAAGTCGGTGAGAAATTTGCAATTAAGCAAAGCATGTCTGTGGAAAAATAACAGTTGTCACTAAAGGTCATAAATATTTTATAACTGTCGACACACCCTCTGAATACCGTATTTACGTCAGTCAAATACATTTTTCCGTTTTATTCTTGTCTGCCTTCGCTTCTCCATGAAATAGCGATTATTCTTTTCGATAATTTTCTGTCAACTCTCGTTTTCTGTCTACACGTAGTTATCGTACTTTCAAATTAATTTTTTTGCCTTTCTTGTTCTCATTTGAAAATTGAAAGCCACCCATATCTACGTATCATTATACAAATGGAATTGCCGGAAATCTGGTCGAGGGAAGAACAAATTAAGATATGAAATGGGGTTGAGGTGGTTGGAGAATCCCAAGATGCGTTTTTTTCAGCCTTTGCTGCTGACGAAGCGTAACGTTTAAATACAAAAAAAAAAAAGAAAAAGAAAAAAAAAGGGACAACCTACCACAGTATTATTTTGCTTCTCTCTACGTGTTTGCCATCCTTTTTTGCAACTCCTACCCCTTTTTCGTCGCCCCACTTATCGTATTCTGGTTAAGATAAATCCTCGATTTTCGTCTCACCGTGACGAAAGTGAAAGTTACCACCTTTTGCGTGATACATATATTCTGGCCGAGATACGCCAAACATTTTACTAAGTTGACAGTCTGAGAGACATTCTCTAAATTTATCGTTTCCTTTTTTTTTCTTTTCTTCTCCAAACTCTCCTCTCCTTCCACAAATTTCTTCGTTTTTTTTTTGTTTTTTTTTTGTATTGAAATTAGACTTTGGTAATTCTTTCTTTCGCTCCTCCGAAGCTTCTCCTTATTACACCGTTTCCTGGAGAAGACTCGTTTTTCATTCATGCATAGACGTTTACGACAGCATTTTTTTTCAGCCTCCATTGAAGTTTTTTTATTTTGGAAGGGGAACAGACAGATAGCGTACCTGTCGTTTGTTATAACTCGATGTTCCCACATTTGAAGAAATTATTTTCGCAGGAACCGTCACCCTTCAGAATAAAAAGTGCATCTAGCGCTGAGCATTGTCAGGTGTGAGACTGATCGCCCAATAGGTATGGTCATTGAATTCTTCATCAGGAATCTGTAATGGCCTACGTTCAATTCCAAAATGCGTCCTCTACTTAACTGGTGATCAATGAAAAATGCTTTGGGTACACACTACATTCAGTAGGTAGGTATCTAAATATTCTTTTCGATCCCTGCTGTGGAAAGTTATTGCAACTTCACAATAGTTTTTAAAATTAGGAGGTCTTTCTGCCCTGGTGTACATCGACGTCAAAGAAGTTGGTTTTTTGTATTGTTGAAAGAAAGTTTTCGATTATCGTCGCAGTTTTCTATACCTAATCAAAAGTTACTGTGATTTGCTGTGAGAGTAGTAGCGTTTGTTTTTAAAAAAACAATTCTGATTTAAGGTGACGTTGCACACAGGAGCAAATAATGGTGGCCAGAAGGTCTAAATCTCCCTAAAATAAATTTTTTCCTGCAAAAAATTTTTCACCCTGTTCCTTAAGATGCAAATGGAGCATTGCCAGTGCTCATGAAGTGGTTGGTGCAGCTTTCTCGCTCCTACTAGACAGACACTCGACCACACATAACTTCGAGGCCACTGCCATCTTTCAATATTGGATTGAATGGGATAGTTTATGGGAAATATGTCCCAACAAAATTATTACTTAGTGTGACGGGTACGGTCTGACATAAAATAATGATAATAATAAACACCCTTCATAATTTTCATGTGCCCTTGCACGCATTATTATTTATGTAATGTTAAAATTGAAAATGAAATTAAAATCAAATTTTTCTCAATGATAAATTCGTTGTGAGCACCTCAGTTAGGCTAACTGCTTGCCTTAAGTTAACTCACAACAAACATTTATTTTCCCTCCAAATATAAATCCTCATCTCTGGTGGAATACCTTACATTGTGGAAGATATTCCAACAACAGAAGGTGTTCTGCAGTTTTGCGTGTTTACCACAATTCATACACAAGGTATGGGGGAGCGATGAACTCGGCAAACACTGGAAATTTTGCATCCAATTTTTTGACCTTATATACTGGCTCCTCACGTGCACACAAAGACACATACTTAAAGAATACGTACATGTGTGTGATGAATAATTGCGATGTATTTTATCGTTGCTATTACAATGGGTAAAATATGGCACGTGCACTGATAAGTGAGATTGTGACATCATTCAAGGTTTGAACTATCGATTCATTACAGTCATAATGTTGCAGCATACTTGCATAAGTTTTCAAGTAAGTACAAACAGCTGCATACAATGAATTTAACATGCTGCACCAAAATTAGTCATCTTATGATGATGACTGTCATCGAGAGGCTGAGCCTCTAATCTCTTATGAGTAGTCTAATCCCCACATCTCTCTTTTTGAAATAATTAAATTTCCTTCCCTTATATCATCATTTTATTTTTAACCTTGACGGTGTTAATAATAATTGCTGCTGCACATCAACTTCAGTGTACTGAAAATTAAAACCTGTTTCAATTTCTCTTTCTTTCTTTTTTTTCACGCAGCAGCAACTTTCTCATACCTTCATGATGTAAAATTTTTTTTGCTCTGTCAACCTACCTTTGTCTTTTGATTAAGGAACACACCATAGTTTATTCTAGTCGTTTCCCTGTTCTATTAATATTGTTTCAATACAATCATGATGTGTTTTTATCTCATGGAGTAGATTTTTAACTGGCAATGGGCCAATTTGGATTAAAACTTGATGATATAGGCCAGTTTTCTATTCATGAACATTTCCTTAGGTATAGGGCTATGTTGCTAATTTTCACAAATTTATTATACATGGTATAAAATGGGTAAACAATTAAAACCCAGGTGGCTATGCAGGGCAAGGTTAGGTTATTGGTGGCTATCAGATATAGTTGATAGTCTGCCACTACAGTGTTATTAACTGAAGGTGTGTTTTGGGAAAATATGTTGGTTTTATATCGGTAGGATTTGGTTCACTGGGATCACATAACATGGGTGTTGGCAAAATTAGTAACATAATAATTCTGACCAAATACACTTTCTCACCGGGAATCTGTTACAACCTGGGTTCAATTTTTAAGCAGGTCCCAAAATTTTAATTAACCAGTTACTTATGGTATGTGTGGTATGCCAAAAACACCACAAGACCACAACCTAGTTGACTAGACAGGTTTTCATCACAATTCAACTTACTTGGTATAACTATCTTCTAGACACGTTTCATAGTGCCCACAATAATCAGTCCAAATCTCTTAAAGTTGCAAACATATGCAGTCAAAACACATAGTAATCTCTAGATGGCCAGCTTTGAATTAGTGTTTATATCAACCCTTGTGCTTGAATTTTATGTTGAATCCAATCTCAAGACAACATGAATTTGACCATGATAAATGACAGCTGATAGGAGAAAACATTTATTTTTAAATTTAACTTTGAAGGAATTTTTATGGGATAGTATCTGAATTTCTTCAAAAAATTAATTTAAAAAATGGTTCATGAGCTTATAACATTGACTGGTTGAGTGAAAAAGAATTACAAAAAAAATGAACGAAAATGGTGAGAAAAAAAAACTCATATAAAACTCGTATATTATGGAATGACACATTGAATCTTTTTCTACTTTTATTTATGTTAGTCTTGCAGTGATAAAATTCCATTTCAGTAATATGTCACTTTTTAAATTTTTGTTACAGGTGAGTACAGCTGAATTAGAAAAAAAAAAAAAACCAAGTTGAAGATGTTGTTAACTTGAGGATCAATTCGAGCCAGTTATCCAGATGATCAATGCCAGGAACATATCATGCCCAAATCATTTTATTAGCCTAAGGTGAATTTTATCTTTTATGAATTTGAAATCATGTACAGCAATGAAGTTTCATCTCTATCATAAGTGTGAAAGGATACAATACAGTTGTGGTCAGTTGCCTATCACTGACATTTAAAAACAAACAATTAGTACATCCTTCTCCACATCCTCAGTTTTATTAGCGAAACTGTTTATAACTTTTCACATTGAAAATGCTTCTCCAGTCAAGTTGTGAAAAAGCGTCTGTCACCCAATTTTTACAAAATATGTTTTATGCTTGAATTTTGTATGAGAAGGGGTACATAACAATGGTAAAAAAAGTGGAAGGAGAAAATGATAATGAAAAATAAAATGGAGGTGACAAAATTGTTTCGTTGTTTACAAAACGAATTCAAAAATGAACTTTTAATTTTTTTTAATTTTTATTCATGTTAATGCCTTCCTCTCATTGTTACAAAGTATGAAATCTGTAAATGTTTTTTTTAGTTTCTATATAAAGTTCGAGTAATTAACGTAAGTGTAGGTGTATGATAATCTACTTCCAGTAATGTAAATTACGATTTGAGTGGTTGTAATTTTTTGAGGCCTGTACACGAAGTTTGTTTTTGGTTTTTAATTTATGTACCCACTGTTCCTTCTCTTGAATCCACACGACGCATAGTCATAGTTAGACAAAAAAAAAAGGAAAAAAAAGGAGAGTAAAAAAAACCCAAAAACTACGCTTTGTTAAGTATAGTTCATAACATTTTTTGGATGAGTTATTTTTCGGTTTACAAAATAAACTAAAATCAAATGAAAAATAAAACGCTCGTGTAATTTTACCTCAAAAATTTGAAATACTAATTTATTATTCACGGGCTCGTGGATGTAGAATATGAGGAAATGTGATGAAAAAAATGAGAAAATACTTCATAGAAGAATTTTTGGAGCAGTGAAGAAAAAAAATGTGAAGAAATCATAAAAGTTTACGTAAATTCTGTTGGTAATCGAATACGTAGCCTACGTATAATGGCTCGATTTTAACTTAAATTACTTTTGAAATTACGCAAAACGATTTGCATGTTGCATAGCTGAAACCCGCATTGGCCGCGTACATTCGAGTCTTTTTCAAGGAAAATTGGATTTTGCGTGAGACAGTTTTATAGGCAAACTTCTACCCACGTAAACTGGGAACTCGATTCAAGCTAACTTCTGCCAAATATATTATATTATTTCGTTTCGATGAAAGATATTCGCTGATCGTTCACACCCACTATGTGGGGTTAGAGAGAAATTTAGAAATAGATTCAACCGAACTGACAGTTCATTCCTTAGGCTTTCTCTGTTCGCTTGATATTGTAAGATTGATGGAAAATTAGATATTTTTCCACCGAAGATCCATTCAAAACCGTTTTTCACTAATTAAAGGCTCGTCCAGAGAATGTACATTACGTTCTGCAAGTTCCTTTATTTCAGTTTTTTTTTTGTTTGTTTTTTTGAATCATGCATTTTGAATATTTTGATATTACGGAGTTTTAATAAATTAAGTAGACCCATTTATTTACTAAGTTGAATTATGTATAAAAATACCTGTTTGAATTTTTGGCAACTAAATGGACTAAAGGTGATGCTGAAAATTTTATTTTGGCAACTTTTTTACGAAAATAGACTTGTGGATCGGTGAATGGGTTCTATGTTTTGGTTATGAATGATTAGGAGTGTATCTGAAAATTTTAACTTTATTTGTATCCTTTGTAATGGTGAATTGCCAATACTACTGCCCAAAACATTACCGGTTGCAATGCATTATGAGGAAAATATTGGAATAAAATTATATATCTGTAACATAAATTTTCGTCTATTTTTAGAAATGACGAACATATTCGTCCACACATTTTCAAACACCAAAAACGTAGATATTTATCAACAATAATCATCCTATAACTCTTTATAAACAACCACTAAATTACCCGTATTCAATTTTACAAATATAGATATACCTTCTGTATATTCATGACCTAGTTGTGCCTGTCCCTCGAGTACTCGATGAGTCAGCACAACCCTATAATAACAACACCCTACCTCACTTTACCTATCCGACACGTACGTTTTCATACCCTGAACGAGTATATAATCCCTCGATTCAGTGGAGAAAGACACAGTTCCTCGACAGCTACTTCTAAGTACCTGGAACCTCTCTAGTAGAAGTCTCTAGTGAACAGATAGTCTTGCTTGTTGAATTGTGATTGTATATGTATAAATATTAACGTATGTGTATGTACTGTGATGTACAAATTATTATTTTATTAAAGGTGTAAACTCTCTTGTGTGTTTTAAAAATATTATTGAGTCTCTAAATCTTTGAAAATATTGACCAAGTAATTATTACAGATAAGGGGCAATGGCTCACAGTGTGACAAAAATAAGTCAAGTTTTTTAGTTATTTATTCTTTTGGTCGTTTCTATTGAGCCAATTCGTTCGAATCTGATAACATTAGAAAATTTAAACTTTCTCCAAGGTACGACGTATCTCTCTTTGCGAATTACTGACACTCGTGTCGGTAAATTACCTATTGTTTTAAAAAAAAAAGATGAGTTTATTGTTGTTTCATTGTGCCCCAGCGTAGGAGGCGAAGGGTAACATAATATGAGGCACACTGAAACACGTTAAAAATATGCTATACAGAATATTAAATTTTAAACTACCAAATAAAAAGTCTTATTTGGTAAACAAATAAGTAATTAAATTGTACTCGTGTCTCAAAACTAAACCTATTTTTAAGTTGTTTTGGAGATACACTCGCTGGTAGGCGTAATCGTAACTTCTCTACAACCGTATTTTATGGAAAATTGTATAGGAGAGTTTTATTTCAAAACGCAAGAAGTCACTTATTCACTTTTTTCAAAAATGAAGTAAAACAGATTCTTAAGCTATAGGTGAGGCAGATTGTGGGAATTGTGATATCATTCGAAAGACCAACTTTCAGGCGTAACAATTCCTGATCCATTCGCCCCTGGGAACCATTGTGTAGGGTTACGGAGATTACAAGAAATAGGTTATATAGCGTTTTGCAACAAAACAATAGTACACTGTGTTTTCATGAGAAGTGGGTCTTATGGGAATAATTAAGAAATAATTTTTAACATAGTTAATTATTTTTATTATATTTTTACGAACAAATATCATCTGCAGCACAGCAGTTACATTATGTCATTATATCGATCTTCTTCAACTTCATATTATTTTCAATCTTATTTAAATGTAACCCAAGGTGTGAATAAAGCAACTATCAAGATTCATTTTGAAATTTCTCACAACGACCACTTACTTTGGAAGGTTTCTACCATTCTTATATTATCTGAAATTACGAGTAGAATGTGTTGCAACTATCAAAAGTTTCAAAAATTCAGTTCTAAACTTACAAAAAAAATTAAAAAAAAAAAAAAAATACAGAACATGCGGCAAGTTGGTGACTTTTTACGTTTTGACACAAAATGTGATTGAATTCTTGTATTTCGCACAAAAACGGACTCTAAAAACGTAAAATTACGTTAGGATGGAGGGATGTTAGGTCTTAGCTGAAAGCGTCAATTAATTACCAGTTGAACTCGATTCAGGATTGGACATCATGTAGTTTCAAAACCAGCAAAAAGTGACTTCTGGCATTTCGAAACGAAACGTCTCAGTTTTGTTGTCAGTCATGATGTACCTAGGTACCTACCTAACCAACCAAAAAATGGCGGTCACAACTGCATGTAACGAATTACGGCCTAAAAGAATTCGACAAAAATTCAGTCTGTACCTGCTCAGGTGTCGAGTGGTTCCTCGAAAGATGAAGGAATAATTTTCGAATAGGTACCAGTGTTGGTGCCCCACCGCGTCGTATATTAGGTACATAACCTATAAAACGGTTGAAGGGGAGCTGCGTTTCGATTCCTTTCGAAAATTAAATCCTGCAGAAAGACCCGTGCGGGACGATAAAATATTCTAATATACGGCCGGTACGTCCCCCCTGACGCACCTCGAATACAAAGAATTATTACGAATCGATGGTGTTTCGATAAGCCGCAAATTTATTGCAACAGGTACGAAGGTACGAAGGTACGAAGGAATTGCAGGTTTGGAGCAGCGACCGTTGGTTGCGCGTCCAACTCGCGTCCTGAATTGGTGCGCCAATTAACCTCTGGTGAACAATAGGCCCTCTGATTAGAATAATATTAAGTATGTTTTATTAATTATAAAGCGCGTAACGACGTGTCAGTCACTCGGGAGCCGATCGTCACCGAATTTCCTTTAATTTTGGATTTCGATTCAGCTGCATGCGGTCGTGGATCGATACCGTCGCGTTCGTTAATTAACGATTAGTCAGCGCTTCGTCTAATTTCAAAAGACTGAACGTGTCTGCAGCACAACTGTAAATGGCGTATAGCCGCTATACCTACATAATAAAACAGGCATGTACCTACATAAGAACGAAAAAACTTACAAATATGAGAAATATGGACGCATCGTACAACGAGAAGAAAATGGTGTAGGCAGCAATATGAAGTGACTATTTCGTCCATTTTTTAAATAGGTAGGTTTACCTAGGTCAACATTAAGTAGAAGCCTAAAGTTGGAATAATGCAATTTGAGAGGTATTTTAGTATAGGTACATAACGTAGCCTAATCTTAGGGCAAACTGAAGCGGATAAAAACCTAAAAAAAAGGCGAAGTTCCGGTGGAGCTGTATGAGCTATTATACTTACGAAGGATTGATAAATAAACTTAATAACGGTGTGGTTGTATGCATGCGCAGTGTGTTGCACGTATACACAACCACACAGTTACACATTATACAACACACATAAACAAAAATTACGATTATAAGAGTTACAGCTACTTTTCATTCGGCCCCTACAGTAGACTGAGTGCTAAGATGTTTACACATCAAAAAGGTGTGAGTTCAGCTGGGACATACTCGCGAAAGATTGATGTTCAGATAAATTGATAGTGTGGTTGTACGCACGTGCAACACATTGCACACTCGCACAACTATACACCTGCATGTCATGTAACACACACAAATGTGAGTTACAATTGTAAGAGTTAGAGTGACGTGAATCTGAGGATTGTAATTATCATTTAACCCCTACTGTAGACCAAACGCTAAGATGTTTACACATTAAAAACTGTAAATGTCAGTCACTGTGTGGGATCTATTTTCAGTCATCGATTATATAATAAAAAATTCGTCACATAATAACTATAATACGTTGAGTTCCGTCATTATCAATTAAAACTCGGCTCCTTAAAAATACTTCTATGTTCTCCTGTGCTTAACTATGTTCGTCAAATGAAGATTACAGATTATAGAATACAATATGGATGGAACTCAACGGTGAATATTTCTCAAAAATAATGACGTGGAACTAACTTAGATTTATAAGATAAGACACTGGTGGTGTGACGAGAATATACACACCACACAGTAAGTTCTCCATTTTCTTTTCATTCACATCACCACTAATGTCAAAATAAAAGAAACAAATTATTAAAAGTGCTTTAATCTGGGAATTCGTTTTTCTTCATCCTGTGTTTATTATTATCGCTCATTATAATTGCGACATCAAACCAAGATGTTAAAACGATGAAACTTCTTTTCTTTAATCAACATCAACTCATCATGGGAATCAAGATCAGCTTACCAACGGACGTATAGCATCAAGAATAAAACTTTAAAATACTTGGTTGTAACATCAGTAACTACGATGATTGAATTTACTCAGTGCTCAAAATGTAAAAAAGATCGTTTCTCTCAAATTAGGGCCTTTTAACAATAAATTATGGGGAGTTGTGTGAGATACCATGAGGCAAGACCTCATGGTTTTATGTAGTATGTAGGCTAGCTTGTTTCACGTCGTTTTCCCTTATGATCTAGGATATTAATATTTCTTGCGATCTGTGATCTTGGGCTGTTCTTTCAAATTTTCAACCTTTTTATCATTTCTATTTTTCGATCGATTTTCAATAAACATGTGACTGTCATTTTGGGACACCACAACTGTAACTACACCGACTCAGAAGGAAGGATCATTGTGTACCATAATCCTCAAACACAACTCACCAGCGCAACTTCCAAGTTATTCAGTAGTATGTGTGTGTACAGCATATGCGTACATACAACTACACACCTATACACATACACATGAATGAAACATATAGCCTGATGGGTGGGTTCTCATAGTGTCTTGGAGCCCCTGCCAAGAGTTGGAATGTTTACACGTCAAAAATTTTACCATATAATTTATTGTTAACCAAATTTTGGGCATTTACATGGCTTTGAACATTTTCATTCAACCTACTAGGTAGGTAGGTAGATAGGTAAGTGCCAGTATAATTTTTCATGTAAGTTAATACGGACATTGTGCATCATAAATTGAAAATTGTTACTTCAGCAGGCGTATCATCTTGAAAATTGAGTAAAGTGTTATTTATATTTGAGTAATTATTAGAGCGTTGCTATCTGTACTAATAAAATTGAGTGAATGATTTAGGGTTAGAAATAAGGTAAGAGGTGGAGGGAATTCTATAGAATTTTGTGGGAGATATACATTTGATAGTGTGTTATAATATGCCTACGTTATTATGAATTGAACGCCCATAATCAAAAATATGAGGAATATATATCAAAGTAAGGTGGGTTTAGGTAAAAAATTCATGAGAATTAGAATAATATTATCCATAATTAGTAGCGAAATATGTTTATGGAAAAATATATTATGACATAATATGTTCAGTTTTTGTTCGTATGTATTTTTATAATATAATAATTATGTTCTTTAAAATGTAATAATTTCCTTTTTTAGTCTCTTCAAGTGTAAGTGTGTGTGTGAAGTAAATATATGTACTCTCAATCCTACTTAATTTGATTGATTCGGCAGTGAAACGAAATGTATGTGCAGATAAAACCTACTCCCTTCAATTTTAATTTTAACCTGTCACCCTCCTGTATTATGCCCTTCTAATTGACTTTTGCACACTACTACAGTGCCTTACGAGAAATAGACTTAAAAGAACTCTCACGAGTACCCTATTACACAATGGATACAAACCATTGCATCGTTTCTATGCAGTTTGTGAGGGGAAAAACTATTATCTACTACAGATATTCGACGCCATGAATAATATTATAAGGCATCAAGTACTATTCAATGATGGCGATTTGATGCTGTGGCTCCATTTTCTCCAAACTTTCTGTCTCCTGTTTCGGTCATTATTTGTTTCGACAGGATGGAACCATTGTTCTCAGCACCGACAAAAACACCGATTTTCATAAAAAACTAAAGGTAAATTTTTTAAATTTTTTTTACGAAATGATCAGACTATAGAAATTTACTTGAGACATCGTGTTACACTTCAAGGCGAACATTTTCGGGGGAGTTTGCCATTTTTAGTCTATTTTAACGATGGGGTAGTTAGATACGTACCTAAGAGAAACCGACTCACAAGAATAAAGCTGATGTGCGTCGGTACCGACCAAACACGATGGGATTGTACCTGTCTTATGTTCCCCTAGCCTTTCTTCAAACCTATACATGCTCAGTTTAAACGAAAGAAAAAAGAAATTTCTCATTTGTTTCAGAAAAACAATCTTGTAGTGCAACTGACGCGAATAAATGAAAAAGTTCTCAACTTTATCCTCTGAATCTCCGAATATAGTATTGCTCGAAATTGAGAAAATTTTTTTACTTCCCTTCGTTTTCCTTTCTATTCAGTACCCAATTACATTGTACAAAAATGAGATCATAAAAGAAAGCAGTTCCTATCGTCATTGTGAAGTTCTAATTAAGTTACCCAAAAAATAATATTTCTTCTTCAATGTTTAGATAATTAAAAAAAAAAAAAAAAAAAAAAATGTAAACACCATTCCTCGTGAGTATCTATCTCCGTCTTACCATGAAATGGATGTGAAAAATGTTTATCTCAGTGGAAAAGATATTTTAAATTACCTAAATGTTTTCTTTGAAACCCAGCTAATGAGATAAGAAAAAAGTGGCACTGAAAAGTGAATCCGATTCAAAAAGAGTGGTTTAAATGGTGGCAACCTACGCGAAACCTTGTAAAGAGATTTATAATATTATCAGACAGCAGCAATTCTTCACTTCAGGCCTGCCAATTAATCCGCTACATAGCCTAAGGTGTGTCATTTTCAGAACAAATTAAATTACGATGGGCAAAACTTGTACAAATAACGTTACGGACAAAAATGACATTTTTCGTAGACTTTCGATCATGTTTTTCAAAAAACAGGCTACGAGATTCTGATACAATTCCATACATAATTTCATTCTCCCTTTTCTTCCATGTTAATTGATAGAGCGAAACAAAAAAGGAAAAAAGAAAAAAGAAAAAAGAAAAAAAAAGAAAAGAAAAAAAGACAAAAACGGAAGAAGGCGGAAATACGACGTTTTACTGTTTTCCTCTTCACGTTAGAAAGCAGAAAAACAATGAATGTACTACTGAGGATGAAAAAAGAAAGGTCACTGAACGTTAAACGAGTATTCTCAACTAGAAGAAATTTTAAAGAATTATCAAAAGTTTTCATTGTTTCGTAAAAAATTTTATATAAGCACGACTTGATTTGTTTTTTTTTTTTTTTTTTTTTTTTTTTTTTGAATCTTAACGATACACCAGTGTATGGGAATTGATAATCTAACAGAACTTTATAATTATTTTTACATTTTTTCTGTATAACTATTTTCCTTAAAAAACGATTTTTACTTTTTTAATGGTGTGTCTCTCTATTCATTCATCAAGTGCTAGATGAAGAGTTTTTAATTATTTCTATTTTTTTTTTTTTTTTGTTTTGTAATTCTTCTTATGTAGAGTGTTACATTTTATTAATGATGACGCGTAAAACTGCAGTTTTTTTTAAATTGTTTGGTGAACAGACTATGTTGTTGTCGTCTTTCTTGGAAAGTAAAGTTTCATAATTTCTGTGGCGATGGGTGATCGAAGACAAACTCATGTATTACACACTCGTCGATCACCAAGAGGTCCAGTAGATAAATAATCCACAAACTACGTTTTGGCACTCATGGCTTTACATTTTGTCTGTATAGCCAAATTTAACACTGATTTAGGTTCACACATACACGTACAAGAAGAACACACTCCATATTCTGCTATTGTGTGGTGTGCTGTATACATCTACACACACACACACACCCACACACACACACACACACAATTTCTATCAGTCTATTTGAATTATATTGATAAGTATGTAACTACTTACATACTTCAAACACATTGTGTCAGCTTCGATGGTATTTTTATTAAAACTCCATAAACGGTGTATTTTAGTGACTCAGTCCGATGCTGACTGTGGTGACTGCTGTTTGTTTTTTGCGGAATGATTTCTGAATGAGTTAGTCAATCTTGATTGTTATCTAATTGATTATAACCGCATCATAAGCACCAATCACTACCAGTATTCTTCTCACCGACAGATAATACAGTTTAGCATTAGAATTCATATAGTAATTTCCGTATCTGAGAATGTTTTCTTTTATTGTTGTATGTTTTAAGAATTAGCATGGAGACAGAGCTTTCGCATTCTAAGATTTGCGTATTTCATTATTTTTCATTTGTTGTAATACTCTATAGGCCAATAATGTAGGTAGCGTGTCTTTATTAAGGGAAAAATTTAGGCTATAAAATTCTGGGTTCATTTAAAGGCATTTACATTACCCACACTTTGCTAACTGGGCAGCAATACAGTGTACTTGATCATGTAAAAAATGAACAAGATCTTCCCAAATTCAACTTGGCAAGAGTTCATGTTTGTTAAAATCATTTGAAGAGGACAAAGGATAGGTACTGCAGGTATAGCCTAAAAATCCATGTTCATGGGAATTTTTGTAACTTGTTTTGGCCAGATAGGAGGCTATGTAACTTGGACTACCATTGAAAATTCTGGTCAAGATTCTTAGGATTATACACTTTATCAACATCTTTTTCAAAAGACTACAGTGGGACTGTTGGCTTAGGAATTTGAACCACCATTCTACATATTTTCCAACCAAAATCTCACAAACTTTACCACATGACCATTCCACTGCCAGCTATAACTGGCCAATACATTAATTTCATATATGGGTAAGATTCTGTGGGTCCCCAAACATTCCTCCTAGAGAGACTCAAAGGAATCAAACTGTATGTTTTATTAGGTGATGTGAGAGGTCGGACATGAAGAGTATGCTACCTGTACCTTACACATACAGATTTGCACGACCTATACAGACACAATTTTTCAAATATGGAGTGCTATCTATCAGAAACTTGCAGAAACGAGGAGAGTGTTGAAATCTGCCACTCACTACTAGAGCGTGTGCACATCCAGAACATATAAGGAGTTACCACATTGAAGACTGTCAGTATGGGGATTTGAAGCAGTGTTCAACATATTATTTGCCAGCCAAAAGTAGTAAACTTGACTGCATGGTTATTCCACCTCCTGCTGCATTAACGAATATATTTTATATATGGAGAAGGTGCGGCGAGTCTCCACAAGTACAAAGTACCTATGCTGCCCAATAACCTTCCTGCAGTTTTATGAAATATTCTATATCAAATTTTGATTTCTAGTTTGCTGACTATTTAATAGGGCACTTGTATAATATTGGACTATAACCACATATTTAAAAGTACTCTTTCATCGAAGTTAAAATTTTTGACATTATGCCTGGAAAATGAAAAAAAAAGACTCAGTTTATAAAAATTGTTCACGAAAAATACATGAAAATTTTTATTCTCTAATAAAGATGTAGGTCTATAAGAGAAATAAAAAAAAAAATGTTAAAGGCGACTAGGAAAAGTAGAAACACTTGAAATGTCCATAAAAAAAGTATTTTCAAGATTTTGTTACTATTCAGGTGCGCTTACCTGGTCAGTCGTTTTTCTTTTCAGAGAAAAGTTTTCGGTACACGTTGCTGCTAAATTTAAAAGTAAATTTGACTTTGACAGCTCCGTATCAAAGACGCTGATCAATGAACATAAATATTCGAGACAAATCATCCATTATATTCGTGTAGAATAGTTAATTACGACGTTTCTTCTCGATATATGATACATTTTGGAGAATAATGTACCTACTATTGCTTCGGTGCCTACCTATAATCCATTAAAGTCGTTTTACTTTCTATCCGGCAGGCATCCAATTATAAAGGCATGATATGTAATTCACGAAAAATAGTTTTGAACTTGAACTTTTCATATTATATAAGTACAACACCTAGAAGCGACATTTTCACGCAATACTCATTTCTCATTTACCAAGTAAATAGGTAACTTACTTCATCGCTGTCGAAGGGAATTCGCCTCCGGACGTTCTTTAGCGTATTATACGTCATACAATCTACTAAACTGTTCGGATATTATCGAAATTCATACGTAAATCGAAATACAATCCTCACACCGATCTCCTTATACAGTTCTCAGCCTCAAGAAATGCTCGCTTACGCGTAAATACGCGCACATAGAAAGTACGTAGGTATCTGCTCGGATATTTATCTCCAGCGAGTGACGATGAGATTACAAGGCCTGCAGAATGCTTAATGCGTGAAACTGTGTAGAGAGAGTTTTTCGCAAAAAAAAAAAACGTGAGTCGAGGCGCTAAAAAACATCCTGGAGACGTATTGTAAGATTATCGCGATTACTAAATTCTAACTATGAACATAAGTAAGGTATAGTGCGAAAATGCGAATACAACAAGCAGCCGTGAAATATTAATAGTCTCATTTATGCGCGAATGAGCTTTCGTTTTCTGAGAAGCGGAGTACAAAAATGATGAAGAAAACAGGAATGGGGAAAGAGAGAGAGAGAGGAGACAAAGAAAGTAGAACCGATTCATGCGATCGCTTCAGCAATTTACGATGAGTACCTAGTTTGCGATTAAAAAAAAAAATCATCAACTTTGGCGTCAACTGTGTTCTAAATTTTATGGACAATAGATGGGAAATTCCACGCATACTTAAGCGAAATAATATCATGTATTCTGGTTACAAACAGTTCATTTTCTACGTCTGATTTACGATTAGAAACTCAGCTGGACACAACACCTTACTCGACTGGAGGCTGATGTGACAAAATGCCTCAAGAATATTATGGAGATTGTAAAAACCGCTACTTTCAAATCGTAACCTTCAAGGTTTATCAACACTTGACCAGCCCACTAATGCGTAGCGATGCAAAATGTAATGTTGCAGCCCTGCCTTCTCTCTTGCCTATGAACTTCAACCCTTTCAATTATCAGTCCTGTCATAAACGGCAAACTTCACGCGTGCGTATCGGAGCTACACGATAATCACCTATCCAAAGTATCTACGAAACTGAAATACGTGTATACCTACAACTACTTGGGTATGCCTATTTTAAAGTCAACGAGTCCCTTTCTCATCAGTTCATCATCGAAGAACTGTCGTTAGTAATAACAGCCTATCTTCTACCCTCTTCACTCCATATCAACCCCTTTCCAAAAAGACTCCTTCCGACAAGACCAGTTCCTAATTACTTACACTATTCATAATTCTTCATTAAATTTCTGTAACCTCATGGATATTACGGAGACGGTTTTTTTTTTTTTCTACATTTCCAGGATTCGTTTCATACAAGTAAACGCATTTTATTTCATCCACAATAGCTTTCCACAGACTCCAAAATCGTAAAACTCCTCCACAAACTACCTCGAGTACGTATAGAATAAAATTACTCTCGCACGAATGAATGTCCTACAAAAATGAAACATTAGAAAAGAAACAAAAAACTGCTGGAAATAATTAATGAAAATAAAAATCACTTCATCCGCGTTTTGAAGTGAAATTAAATTAATTTTCCTCGTCTTTGGCGTGGTATTTTTTATTTATTTATTTTTCTTTTGTATTCTCTTGAGAGATTTTATTCACGTTTCGTTGGTTTTTTTTTTTTATTTATCTTTTACCTGGTGAAACAAAATTTTCAGCAACCGCAAATAATTATTTTTTTGTGAGTTTCCAGGTTTTAAATAATAGCGCACGTTTAGTTGGACAGACCCGGTCGTTTTTCTTTTTATCAAAATTGACCTCGCAAAACGGTTAGGGGTGAGCATAATGAAAATTATCCCTTTCATGAAAAACAAAAACGACTGGTACTATTTTCCCATTTTCACCTAATTTGTGTTTATGCAGCTGTATATTTGCCCAAAGCACTTCTCTGGTGTGTTAAATCTGCGAAGAAAATATAAAATCGAACAACAAGGTGACAGCACACCGTAATACGTGTATAGAATGGACATAAATAGATTTTCGTCCTTCGTCTTGCCTCACTAGCGGAATTCGAGAAATAATTTATTTCGAAGAATATATTTTTTGCAACCAGCTGAAATGATATTTAGAGAAAAAGATCGCAGAAAGCAACAATTTGTTTGTAGAAATTCAGCCAATATACATTGAGAATCAAAGGAAAATATGTTGGTGTGCGTGTACATTTTATTGTATTCAACGCACTCAAACTAACGAAAACAATTTATGGTTTTCACCAAAAAAAAAAAAAACAAAAAAAAAAAAACCAAAAAACCAAAAAAAAAACCGAATTATACAGTTTTAATAGCTACAAAAATAGGAGTATCACGTTAAATGATTCAGTCCCATATACGCCGACTTACGGACGCATGAGGTACAACTGCAACAGGAAATGATTTTCAGTATTGCCCTGCAACACTGAATATTCATTCTCCCGAGCTTAAAATTATTTTTTTTCATTCTAATTAACAGTTTCCACTCATTTGTAATGTATTACAATTACAAAATTTGGCAGCACTGAAAAAAAAAGATGTCGACGCGTATGTTCAGTCTGCTTACTTATAGGCACTGAAACGCACTTTTTTGTTTTCTGATTTCACCGTAACATCGTTTTCTGAGTAGCTAAAAATGAAAATTTACGTTGTTATTGTTGAAATTTGTGATAATATTTTTTCTGTTTATGTGAGAGAATGTTATGACGGTAAGACATTACAACAGCGAACAGCGGCCACGGCGAACAACCAGCTACAACACACTCAATGCCTGGTTCCAGAAGAACTCCATTTTCCTCCGTGTTAAGGAAAATCGGCCTCAACAAATTTGGCTGCTACAAACTGTCGACTACGACAAACAGATTTTGGTGCCAAGTGAAGCCAAAAAACCGGCCAAAAAAAATTTTGATTTTTCTGCGCTTTCTTAATTTCTTTGCCGCAACACACCACTTTTTCCACTCAATCCAAATATTCTTTCAGTGGTCAATTTTGTGCTTCAAAAAATTACCACGTTTTATTTAGTCAGCATATCTTAATTCTATTTTAATCGCCAGTGAGAGTAAAAATTAACGTCCTCGTATATACATTATTGATTATTGGTACCGATTAATTTTCAGTCACCATTATTTTATCGGCCAACATATCCGGCACAACTCAGTTACAGCAATCTGTTTGTTGTTGCAAGCAATTCCTTTGAATTCATTTTAACCAATTTCCACTGTATTATCTTCACTACTTCACTTTCAATATCTCAGATCACCTTATTAGATGCAGTGGAAATGCAGGATTAGCCAGAATAAGTAATTCTTTAATTATTCATTATTAATAACGTAATGTTATAATAAATACATAATTATTTGTATTAAAATGAATAGTTCAAAATTGGAAAATGCTTCATTTTTTCATGAAATGGATAATTTTTATTATCCTAGAACCTAAATTTTCCTTAAGATCAACTTTCATAGACCATTTTGTGAGAAAACTGTGTGAAAAGCAATTTAATATTGGTAAAAAAGAATGACTTTTTGATGTGTAAACATCTTAGCATTTATAACTCGCATCCGTGTGTGTTACATTATGTGTAGGTGTGTGGTTGTGTATGTGGGCAACAACCACACAATTATTACGTTTACACATCAGTCCTTCATGAGTACAGCCGGTTTAGCCCCAGAAAAACTCACGCCTTTTTTTATACATTATATTAGGAAAAATAAACCTAATAGCTGCAGATAAAGAAAACTTTTTTCTCAATTTGTTTTAGCCTAAAACCTTCGCATGGATCAGGTCTACAATTTTGGACTGAAATCATGGCATTTGAATAATCTTTCGAGGATATAATACGATAGATACGTTTTTTCCAGACATTTTTCTAGACTTTTTTTATGTCTTTTTTTACAGACTTTTGTAGGCCTAAAACGTTCTCACGAATGAAACCTATAATTTGAGACCAATATCATCTCATTTCGTTCAATAATGACTGAGTTTTACCAATATGTGTTTTTTGAGTTTCATCTTTATACCTAGGATAGTAACAGAAGATATTCACTTGTATGAGAAATAGTCTGTTTGAAAGAAAAAAAAAAAAATTTCGGGACTGTTACACCCAATAAATTGATGCAGGTTATAAATTTGAGTGAGAGGGATGATGATGAACTTTTCTAACAAAATTTAATGAAGATAATATTATCATACAAACCACTTTAATTAAGTCGAAGTTCATAATTTTCTCTACAAGCGTAAGAATATTTGAGAAAAGCCAAGAGCGTTATTCTGATATGAATTTGGAAGGCAGTTGCCTGTCTTCCCAAGACTTGGACCTATTCATCACACGATGATGCTTATTTTTTTCTCAACATAATTTTGAAGCTTGTGGAGTGTAGGCCTTGTCTCTCATTGATTTCATCATGTTTATAAAAACAACATAATTACCTACCTCTTTTTCCCATTATACAATATTTTTTTTCTTGTTCATCAAATTCCAGAATTTCTCTCATCCAGTAGCGACTTATTCAGCGTTTCTATGAAAATAGCCATTTTAACAATTTAATATTTCGTTCAATTAAGACCATCATTAGTGCCAAAATCCGAAAATTGTTTGTTTTTAATTCGAACATTTTGTCATTTGAACACAGTAGGCACTCTAAATTCTTTCACTTTGGTAATTTACGACAGCGAACGATGAAACAATGCAGACGTCGAATTGGAAAATACTTGCAGCGAACTCTACCCGGAAGAAAATGAACAAAAAATTAAAAGAGCGCACCCTCTCTGGAAAAGTTTTCATACTTCTACAGTGTATCGGTTTTCTCGAAGATGGCGCTATTAAGAAATGATTTACATTTTATTTCAGATTCTTCTTTTCTTATTTTTTATTTCGAACCATACATTTTTTGACGGACAATATTAACGAAAATACTGATCGAGTAGAACTGAGGGTGTCTCGTCACTCAGCTTCATATTCGCAAGTAATTTATATTTTCAGCTAACGATCTTATAACGAGTTGCTATTTCCATGTAGGGTTAACTGTAGAAAGAAAAAAATTTTAATTATTTTGAAATTAATCCACGAATTCCTTTCTCCGGTTTGAAATAATAATTAGTAGGCATAGATAAATTTTTGATGTTTTTTTCTTGTTTGATAATTGCATCTTTCTTATTTTTTCCATTAATTTTTAATCAATTAATGTTGAAATATACTTACATAAAAAGATTGTTAACGATTGTTAAGTGTATAACATTGCTGAGTATGTGATGAGTATAATATTACCGTATGTAATAACTATTATAGTATAAATGTACTATATTATAATATTCACGTTGAAATGTTTAAACGCATATTTGTTTGTTTGTGGAACTGCTCAAAAGTTGAGCTGAAATTTTAAAAACTCACCAGTGTGGTCTCAAAGAAAGTTATAAATTATTGTGAAGATGTTTTTAACCTTTCTGGAGGCGAAGTTGTCGATTTTTATTGACTAAATAAGATTTTAATGTTATTTTCCCCTCCTCCGAATCATATATTACCCTAGTTTATATGAGTAAGTCCCTAAAATTTCATGCTTCTACATTACTCCTTTCCTCAAAACCATGGGGACTCTACACAATTTTTAAAAAATTTTCACAATTCGTACACTAAAAAGAGGTTAGATATTATTAAATCGATTTTGGTTAGCAAAATGTGAGAGTCAAAATCAATTGGAAACATTGAAAATGGTTTTCATTTTTTCATCGAGTGTAGAAACCATATAGAAATGAAGTTTTTCCTATAACAGTTTGGTATTTATTTCTTCACGGCGCCATTTACTCGCATGCAAGTGGAAAATTGTCACTAAAAAAAAGAGCTGTCGGAACCCTTTCAAAATACAAGGGGTAGATTTTGATGATTTGAAAAAACTTTATCTCAATATTGGTACAATATGTTTAGGAAAACTGAAAATTTTCAGAAGCTTATTTTAGGAACTTAAGTCACCAGCACCCACAGACTTTATTTTATAAGATGTCATTTTCAGAAGTTGATTTTTGTAGTATGCGACAGGGAGTGGTCACATCTGGCTCCCTCATAGCAATACCTACAGTATTCTAAATCAAACACTTACCATATGGCTACGAACTAAGGCCAAATTACCCAAATTGGACAGCAATATTAAAGAATACCACTGTCCAACCTAAATAGCCTGCCAGGATCCTTATAGACTTGAAATTTAGACCATACCTAGGTGAAATTAAATACCTATAAATCCGGGCTATTCGTATTCCAGGGCTCACAAATTGCTATACAGATTATAATCTGTAAAACAGGTCTAACACCACCAAAAATGGCTCATGCTAAGTGAAAAAACTCAACACATATCAATATATAAAGTCAAGTATTAATAAAAATCAATCACAAAAATAAGTATGTCTTGGGTAGTTGAGAGCAAAAATGACAGCGAGTAGTAGAAAGAAAACTTACAAGTTAGTTGAGTGACAAAGTATCGAAAGAAAAATGAAAAAAAACATAGTGGGGGTACCAAAGTACGTTATATACAGTTTGTACAAAGTATAGAATAATATATGATATAGAAGCAAAAAAAAATAGACCTGCGGTGCTTGATCAGAGGTAACGTAAGGAATAGGAAAAAGATAGAGGGAGAAAAAAAAGATGAATAAATTATACCCAGAGAAGAAATGATGTGAAGAGAAGAATATACTGAGGAGAAAAAGCATGAAGAGATAAGAAAGTGAACAGATCTATGAAAAAACACGAACTGAAGACAAGAAGAAAAAACAGTGATAACTGGGAATAATTTAATAGAGATGAAGAGGAAAAGAAGAATAGAAGATTACAGTAAAAAGACAAGTTTCATCAAGTACCTGGGCTACAAATTTACAAGGTAGTTACTATTTTAAAAGTGTTTGATTTTATTTAATAGTGAATTTACAATATTATTATAAAGAAAATCTCGAAAATTTGATTTATAAATTTTGGTGGTTGGTCAGGTGCGTCAGTTTTTGGTAACTCAGGTTTAGAAAAAAAAAAAAAACGAAAAAAAAAAACTGAAGAATAATGTTTTAGATCTTACGCCACCACCGCTGCTTTTATTTCAAAATCTGCTATTTTTAAACAAAAATAAAAAATAGATCATATAGAATTAAGTATATTCAAACAACTTGATTCTTCAATTTTGTAAAATTTTTCTCGTAATTCTTTAATTCTGTTTTTTTAGTAATTACCTACTTTTGAACTAATGATTTAATTGTAATTGAATGGTTTCAACTTCTTCATTAATTTTACAGAATAGGAAATTTTTGCTTTTAATTTTACTTACATAATATTTTTTTATTAAATTTCAACGCGTGAAAAAGTGTTGGTTATCGTCTAGGACACTTAATAAGTGGACCAAGTGAAGCAGGTGCCACGTGTAGCGGACAGCTAGTACTATATTACCTATCTATGCTAATGACAATGATGACAAAAATCATTTCAGCAGGAAAATTGTTACGTACCCTTACAAGCTTTCAAATTGTGTTCAATTATTTTTTAATCATATTTTGCCGCAAGTATTTCTCTCGAGAGACCTAAACATTTAATTTCAATTCACATTCGACGAAAGTTTAGTGGGTCATCATTCAGCGTTTCACAGAATCCATTATGACGTGAAAGGAGGCGTTACTTAGTCGCTTCACTTTTCAAAATGACTCTATCGTATAGTATAGGTATATTATATCGTCTGGCTCTAAGCTTTAATAATGTATTGAATGTAGCCTACGTTTGAAAATGGTTTGTTAAACTTTGTTTTACTGTCGACCAGTAAAATGCCCTGTACCCATGCCTATAATGTATTCCACCGGACGGTAGACTCGCCTCTTCTACAAATTTTGGCTCACGTACGTACCTATTTACATTTTCTGTAGCTGTTGTATATACGATTAACAAATCTTTCAACGCGAATGACGACGTTTCTTTAATTTACGCAAATATTTGACGAACATCTGAAGAGAGTTTTAGTTTCTCCATGTTTGGGGACACAAAAGAGGTTATTTTCGAGAGGTATACCTATGGTCTTTATCGAAGAGTAACGTATTGATGATTTTGCGTTCATATTGTGGTGGGGTGAACAGTTGCCAACTGGGAAAGGTCGATTGGGTGGGTTATAACCTTCGCTTTTAGGAAGGACTCGGATCCATTAACAGAGGTATCCATTACACTGTTCCAGAAGTAACATCTCTCCGTCTCCCTCTCTCTTTCCATTTCTTTATGGTACCTACCTTGACTGACAGAGATCAACTTGATACAAAATACAATCGCACATTTTCTCCACAGTAATAAAGTCGCTATTTAAAAACTTAAAATTCTAAAATATTGCTGGCATTTCCCGGTTATGGGACTCTGAGAAAAACTAAGCCTAGGCTGTCTTTCACGGATTCATTTGATGGGACTTGAATATCTAAATCCAATGCCATATCATTTATTATTGTAGCATAAATAGGAGGCAAGTTATAGAAGTCAAACTTGGGTGGAGATATGTTTTTGTATTTTGTGGACTCTCAGTGCACCGGATGGGTCTGATTTTTTCAACCTCGATACATTTTGATGAGCCGAGTCCAACGTCACAATGTTCACTGTCATAACTTAATTAGGAAACAAGTTAGGAGCAAAAAAGTATTGAAACTAGGGTTTTGGAGTTTTGTGGGCGCCAAGACCACCAAATTGACAGGATTTTGCATGATGTTGCACCCTGTCTTGGCGAGCATTTTAACACTTGGCTCGAGTATTTAGCATAATTAGAGACAAAGATATTTCACTTTTTCCACAATTTTTTTTCACCATCATTTTTTTTATTTAGAAATGAGATCTGGTATGGATTTGTATATCCTTTGGTGACCTTACATATGAATAAACCTCTCTTTCTGGCCAACCCCCTTTTGTACGTTTCAAGTATACCTAATAATGTAGGTATGTTTATTTGTGATTATACGTACTTTCAACCCTTTCTCTACGTTGAATTGTCCGCAAAATTGACTCTTTTTGCATACTCAGATTAGGCTTTTGCAGTAGAATTTGTATGCATGGGTCGAAGTAAGCGTACAAAGTATTTTTTTGATATACTCAGATTAGGTGTCAATAGTTTAATAATGTACGCATATGTAAGATTGTACATAATACGTAGTACTTTCACATACTCAGAATCAGCGTTTCCAGTAAAATATTGTCCGTATCTGTGCTTGTTTATGTTCTACATACATCAAAACGTATGATTTTTGGCATACATAACACGTATAATATTGTACGTAGATGTGGTATCATGCATGAAATGTATTTAAAAAGTACTATTCTTTTTGAAAAAAACTGAAAAACGTATAATATTATGTGTTAAAGTAGGCTAAAAACGCACAGTTGTGTGTCATACGCCTATTATGAGTATTTTGCCAATAGGGGGCACTAGACGGACACATGAGGTTAAATTCTCCCACTGACCACATCATATTTCAGTACCACCTCCCAACTAATATTGTATGGACTGGAGTACATAGTCACCCTAGAACAGAACTAACCTAAGTCTAAAAATGTTATACTCTATTCCAGATAAGATAGACATGATATTATATGAGTTGATGGAACAGAAGGTAAAAGAAAGGGTAGAGATTCACCCTATTACTGAAAGGCTACATCAAAAATGGTTTTGTTTACACCAATATTTTTCAGGAGAATGAGAAGAAAGTTCAAAATGTTAAAATTTTTCATTTATTGCAGTGGGTTGTGAAACCAATTATAGTATATTATTAATAAGAGGAACAAAGTGAAGACATTCTTTTCAAAAAAATTAAAATTATATTATTTTCCTCCAAATTAAAAGACTTTGGGTATACTTTTAAATAGAATTATCATTCAGAGAAGTCCCACGTAAGTAAGTTACTTTAGCACCTAACACTGAATAAAAATATTAAGTGCAAAATTAACTTATCTTGGACTTGAGATTGTTCTGTAAAAATGAGTTAGAAAAAAGTGGAGTTAAGTTACTTTTATGTATATGAACTAATTCTTTCGCACTGGGATATAAGATAGTAATATGCATTAGGTGTTTATTTGAATTTCTAAGCAATATGGACTTGAGATAACCATAATTAATGAAAGAGGGTATTACAAGAAAAATTTTGTATGTATAACTCAAAAATGGCATTTTTGGACTTCACGCTAATTTCGTTCAAAGGCGATTTCATTTATGTATCATATGCTTTAATTGTAATCACTAAAACCACAAACTGTGACCTAGTTTTTTTACTAACATGCAAGAGGCAATGAAATCGAGTTTTGTTTTTATCAGTAATCTGTTATCAAGGTACTTTTCTTTCAAATCAAGTTACTTCCTGCTATCCCAACTATTTTTATGGTATCGTGGTAATAATGTTGTTCTCTATTTCAGGATTGTCATAATCGAATTTTCACTGTATCAGGTTTTTTTTTTCTTTTATATTAGGTAAGGGGTATAATTTCTTGGGAGTTTTGGACATGAGATTTTGGCGGGAGGAGTTTTACTCTTCTTATAAAAAACCTATTTTTAAAAATTAATTTTTATTTTTAACTTATTTACTGAACGGTATCTTATACACAATCTGATGAAAAATCAACTAGAGGAGTTCCTTGGAAATAGAGTTCGATCCATACGAAACTGCCATACATGACACAAACGAAAATTATAAAACTTGTAGTTACCTCGGATACCTAATCTGATTAATATAATTATTATATTCAGATAAAGCTTTTTTGACGATAAAAGAAAGGAAATAAATAGCGTTGACAAGAATGAACAAAATTAGAAGTTAGTCCGTAGGGTTTTTTCACTTTATTACAGTCCATGGTTCGCAGAATGTTACCAAATATAGAACTGATAACGTCTGAGAAGAAAAGAAAAAGCAAAACGATAAATTGAACTGCCAGCCACAAACGATACTGGAAAATGAAAAGATGGGGAAAAAAATATTTGCTTTCCTTTCGGAATTTCTCGGCCATGTCTATTCTCAAATGTTGTACTCGGCTATACACGTGCTGTTATCTTTTGAAATTCTTCCATATTAGGTTATACCACCTCACCTTTTACAGGATATCATTAATCTTTTCGGAAACTCGACCGAAAATTTCTGTTTGAACGCTTTATTCGCTAACCCAGTTCTTTCTCGCCATCGAGCACAGTTGCTGCATGCATTTTACTCATAGGTATTTGTCTATCTTATGCCAGTAGTTACGTGGGTTGAAGATTTTCCTTTTGATCTTGCAGTAATTGCGTGGTAACGCGCCCTTTTCTCTTTTAAAAAGAGCCAAAATTATCACTAGAAAAAAAAAAGTATAAATTTAAAATATTTATACCGGATGATTCAGTTTAACACGTACCATAAGCAAATACCCTATGGTGCGTGTTAAAATGACTCACGTATGTGTTAAATGATACGAGTGAAGTGAAAATAAATGCACCAAATCGGGTGGATATGTTATTTGATTGTCTGCTGAAATGAAATTTTCCACTAGAGTTTATGTCACTTTTTTGTTACATAATTACGTTTGGGTGTAAATTACAAAAATTCACGTAATATAACTGCCCCAACTGTTGCCATAAAATAGAATCTGTGTGATCTGCTGCCCAGTTGTAACACAAATGTCTAACAGATACATTAAATAACCCGAATAGTATTCGTGTGTCGATGAAACATCAGATTGGAGAAATGAATTTTTGTTAGTGAATACGATAATAAAATAAAACAAAAAATGAACAACAATTTAATTTTTTACATTTTTATTCATTTTAAATGCCCTCCTCTCATTCTTACAAAGGGTGAAACCTGTGAATTTTACTTTAGAATAAACAAATAATTATGACATAAATTAGTAAAACCGTGCAAAAAAGTGATCGAGCCATGCGAGGAAGTCAATTTGAAAGAGTGTAAGCTCCCAACAATATTTTTGGTATCATATTAAAATTTGCTTTTTTTGTCCAGTCAAGGAGCATTAAAAACAGATATTTGCGATACAAGAGCCTAAAGTAGGTGATATTGATACGAGTATATGTTTCTTGCATCACTCACCCACACTCATATCAATCCCTACTTCTCACAAGTGTCACATTTTTTGCAAAACCCACCCCAAAAACAAAAGTTTTTGCGTGTGTTAACCATATGGAAGTAGGAGATTTTACCTCAACGTCGAAAAGTTGAATTTCCAGCATGCGCTGCTTGGATTTGCTCAGATTATTTAAATCACTGTCTCGGCCTCGCATACACACTATGGTTTATCCAAAATTATGAAATTTCCGTACATCTAGATTTTGTGAAAAACTGATCGCCAAGTTTTCACTAGAATTGAACACAAAATTTTAGCTTTTGAACCAACGCTCTCTTATTATTTCATATAATGATTCCTCAACCTCTACTTAAGCTGGAAGGCTCGAGTTTATATTGGTGGAAAAAGATAGAATTTCAAAAATTTCTATGTAATCTCTTTCAATTATTTTTATACCAGTTTGAAATATAAAAATTGACCGGTTTTTAAAATTCAGAAACCTCTCCTCATTCATTCAATGATTCCTCAGCCACTATTTAAGCCAGAGAGCTGAAATAGGCATTTTATTCATTTTTAGATGCTTGAAAATAAACGAACGATAACAACGTAAATTAATAGAAAATTTTTAGTTTAAGGAATCCAGAAACCCGTCCTCTTTCAATCAATAATTCGTCAGCCGCTATTTAAGCTAGAAAGCTGGAGTTAGCACTGCTGAAAAGAAACAAAAATTTACTTAACTCGGTATTCCATCAATTTTTTTTATTCATTTTTAGTTACTTGAAAGTAAACGGAACGAAAAACACAAAAGTTTTTGTATGGTTCAAATTCATTTTCAAAAAAAAATTTTCTTGGTGAAATTGTTTTTATTTATTTTTTTTATTTTTTGAAAGGTTGGATGTAGCGGAAACAGTTTTTACAATCAGTTATTCTCAGCGTTAATATTAACAGTAATTATATATATTATATATACCTGGTATTTTGATCTAATTTTAAATATCTGCAAAGCTGCGTGGTATAATCATAAGGGAAGTGGTGAGAACAAAACACAGTCTTAATTTGGTCTAAACCTAGGCATAAATGTGAAATACAAATTTCAATAATGGTGAAAGTTTGTGAAAGCCATAGGCCTGCATATCGCACGTTTAGTATTTTTTGCATTCAAGTTAAGTTATTTAAAATTTTTTAATTTTTATAATTTTAAAATAATAATAATATTTACCTAATAATTATAATAATAATACTAATAATAAAACACAAACAAAACAGCAAACAGACAATTCGTTTTTATCGTTTGATTATCTAAATTAAAAATGTATAATAATTATTCAAATTATCGTTGGCTGCCATTGGCGACAAAATGGAGACACCGGATTGAATATTTATTTTATCTTTCTGTTTCGAAAATTTCGCTGACGTCAACGACACTGTCTGTACCTACTTTCACGAGCCTTTTTACAACGTAAGTGTGTATATTATGGAATTTCTCAGACTAAGTGACCGATTATGGGTCATTAGGCATGCGAAATCAAATTGCAAACTAAAAAAGGTCGCATTTGTTTCTGAAAGACTGAAAAAGTTTTTGAGATGCGAAAAAACTAAAAACCGATAAGAATCGAACCCCACGTCTTTTTCAGATTTTTTTCCTCTCTTACTTTTTTCCTCCTTTTTTAACTTTCTTCAGCGAATCCTTGAATAAGAATGTCAATTTTTTATCTCGAATTGTCTATCCAGGGTTCAACTTTCTCCTTTCTGCAAATGACGAACGAATGGAGAAGATTCTCTTCCATCATTGTAGAAATGTACATTAGGTAACTATCACGAAAAAGAAAGATATTTCACATTCAAATTGGCCCATTTCTTGGCAAAAAAAAAAAAATTTTCGGAATTGTACCGGCGAAATCTGAAAAAAGTAATTCTGTTGCTGGCTGCCATGTTGAGATACGGTTTCGTGTCGTCGTATTTCGAGATATTTTTGTCACATTTTCACATTGTACTCTGCCGTATTTTTCATCGGTTGGTTAAAATATGTTCAAATGAGCATTATGAAAATTTTTCAAGACCTTCAATGAGCTACAAAATTCATTTTTGATACAATTGCCTGAGTATTCGGACTCAGGAAAGATGGGGATGAACTTCTGAGAATTTTAGCACTATTTTTGAGAATTCATTTTTTTTTATCGTAACCCCCTTTTGCTTTGAGTCCATTTCTAGTCGTAATTTTGATCGAATAGTTTCGAAATTTAAAACACTTATTCAAATTCATCTAAAAAAGAACACCACTGGTTTTGATCCAGATCGGACGCATGGTTCGTCTGGTAGGTCAGTTTATATGAATATTTTATTGAACAGCGTACAGGTGGTAATTTTCAATCGATACGGCTTAAATTTAATATACATATGTGTATTAAATCAAAGATAATACCTACCAGTTTTGTACGGATAGACTTCACGGTACGTCTGATAAGAACGATTTTGTTGCATTTTTGGCAGATTAATGGCTTTATAAGCAGTAATTTTCAAGCTATAGTCACAAAATTTAGTATTATCTAACATTCTTTCAAATATAGTTTCTATTGGTACTATGGTTCATTCCCTGGGCCTTGGAGGTGCTGATTTTTCATGTTATTTCAATAAAAGTTGTAATTCTCTTTCAATAGTCACAAAATTTAGTACAAACAGTACCTCTCATACAAGAACTCGACCTACCAGTTTTGGTTTTGATTGGTCACTTTATCCCGAACGTATTAGCTATTCAGTGCGATTTTCAATTCCTTACCTTTCTAATAATTGTCTTCAAAAATTTATTTTCTAGGCTTCATCGAGAAAAACACTTGTTTTAGCTAAAAAAACTACCCTATCTTGACAAAATTTCAATTTTCGTTTACCCCCCACACGCTGTCGTACACTAATTAGAACGCGGACACTAAAATCTCTGCTTATATTTTTGTAACCAAAGTGTAGAAAACTTCACTATACTTCGTTTTGCGATAAGGAAGATTTATTTCACATATAATTTTTTTTTTTATGGCATAATCCAAAATTATCGTCACTGCAAGAAACAGAACCATCGAATTATTTCCTAAAATCTCGTGTCAGTTAGAACTTGAAATAATTTTTCATTTCACAAAAAAACAACGATTTTTGACACAAAAATTAAAAATTCATTCATAAAATGTTTTGAAAACTTGATAGTGAATCGGTATATTTTATCGCATGGATCGTATTTGTGTGACATTGGTAAATTTTTGCAAAAAATATAAATATTATATACATTAATTTATTACAAGGATGTTGGTGATGGAGGTGATTTTTAAACAAAGAAAATCTACTTTTTCTTGCGAAGCTAGCTGCAGAAAAGTTTTTTCATTTTTAACTGCAGTGGGCTGCACTGCATAAACTGCAATTTTATAGTCAAGCTGTATTTTTAATATTTCCATTTCTAATACACCTAGCCTACAATTTATAGCTCCGAGATAACTTCTCACTACTCGATCATGAGCGTAGATAGTTTTCTTCTGATAAGCACTGAGGTGAGAAAACATTTTTCATAAAAATACAAAAATTATCTAAGGACAGTTTTCAACCACTAGAAGGAGAATTTTGAAATAACTTCGGCTGCTCATTCAATTATTCGTATACCTACATCGACCAATTTAATTGGCTAATTACCTTCTATTTGGATTTTTGTGTTATTAGTTTACAACCGAGGTATACCTACAGGGAATTCTGGCAGAATAATGAACCGAGAGATCGAAAGTTCGCCTCGATTAGGTACCACTAAAGTAAGATTTGAAAAACAATCGTAGTTCAGAAGAGGAGAACCTTAAATGTAGAGCGATGATAACGACTGTGATAAGTTGTCTAGCTATAACTTACTAGGGCACTTAAAGCACCACCATTAAGTATTTATTTAAATATGAAACCATAATAAGTAACGTATGGTGGCTTTTAGTATGAAAAGAGTGGGTGATAATGATAATATTGTGGGAGAGATTATGAAAAGCGATTAAGAAGTGGCGTTAATTGAGTATGACTTTATAAAGCATGTATTCGTCTATATCATACAGGTACATAATACTATGTAAGTACCGTAAAACACTGTTTGTATTCACTTAATCATCAATATTTTCTCGTTAAAACTAAATTCTTAAATATACAGCCACTCGTTACCGAAAATTTTGAACGAAATTATAAAATCTTTGTATGTACCTATTGATAATTTATTAAAAGATTTTATTCATCTACACCACCAACTTGACACTTATGAGCTATATATTGAACTGAAACCGCCTGTTTGAAACGGAGTCATTTTACTTTTTTCGAACCATAAAATTAGTGAGTAGCCTACACAGCGTGCGTCAGTGTTAGTTTTTGTTGGACATCAAGGGAACGGTTTTGAGGTACGATGTATTTAGTTGTGAGAAGAAATAACAACTACTAATAATAATAACACCAATTGAATATTTTAATAAGAGAAAATGCGGTTGGTGTTTACTCAAGGAAAACAATAGGGAGTAAGTAAGTCACAAAGACGTACGATATATAAAAAGAAAGATAGGTACCTACATGAAGATACAGTGTAGCCAACTAGTATTTGTACAACATATTGAATGTTCCAACAGTTTTCGACGCAGCATACAAAAATTATGTAAAGTGAATCAAAAATTTACTCTCCAAACTTTTTTCCTGAATGAGTCACCTATTGAAGCACTGTAAATAGTACCTACTTATAGTACGCTGAAATATGAGCGAACGAGTCTTTGGCAAATCATATAAAAACATTTTGAATTATTGCAAACAAAAAAATAAGAAAAAACTACATTGGTACATAGGTACGTACCTACTCTTGTCAGCTGTATATAAAATGTTGAGAAAAATCTAAATTGGATGTTCGAAGTGCTCTTCATGTGCTTATTGATACCTGTTTACACAATAATTTAGTTGATCATCAATAACGATGCATACAAATTGTGCAGTCCAGTATTAGTTTTGTTGTTTCACAGCAAAGCTGAATTGCTGTTCCTTGGTCTTCAAGGTTAAAAAAAGTATCTCATAAATTTTAATTTGAAGATGCGATACGACACCAAAGAAAATAGTCCCATGGGCTGAGGCCTGGTATATTTGGCTATCAGGCCATGCCATACTACTCTCACATTTGGGTGTTGCTTTTTCATGGAAGAAGAATTTTCAACTTAGGATACTCCTTTATAGGATGGTATTTATGGGCATGGAACCAACATGTTAGTACCAAGGGCGTACCAAAGGGAAATTTAGGGAAGTCACACCCCCCAAATATCTGCAAACCAGTTGGAAAATTATATAAAATTTGTTGTGTTTCTCTTCATAGTCAGCAATTTCTTTGGATAAGTGGCCCAGCAGTCAGTATTTTTTCTGGTACATCCTCCAGAAAAATCTTTCAGTATGCTACAGGTTAGTACCAAATTACATACCAATTATATTTTCAGGATGATTGATAGGTACCTACATAATTATTTTACAGTTCATTGAAAACTGAATCAACGTGTATAGTAAGGGAGACAAGGGTATCTTGAAACACAGTTTTCCTTTTTGTCTCCTGTGTGAGCTAGAATTTAGGTAGAAATTTGGACCAATAAATTTGACAAAAACAAACCTTCATCTACAAAACAAAACCAAAAGAAATAATTAACATGTGATAGTTTTTTTCTAATTCCATCTTAAAAGGGGAAACCTTTCTTGTTCAATGGTACATTACCCAAGTGTACCATGGAATTGGTGGTGGTGTACCATAGAACATGTTAAATCTCATAAGAAAACAAATTTTTAAACCAAAAAATTAAATTTATTTTATTTAATACCATTTATGAAGTGCACTGCATCTGAAAGTAATTATACTTAAACGATATCTCCTATTGGAACTGCAATAATAATATAATTATTGTGGCGGCTACCACACACATATGTCAGTATATTCTCTCATACACCATCACCTGGCACTGTGGCTGAGTGTATACAGCGCTGTATATTGGGTAATGGTGAATGCCTGAGTTAAATATTCAATCAAGTTAGCAGTTCGAGTCCCCATACCGACCAAATAATTAAAATTATTATTAGGAAAGTTAATTATTTTTCAATTGTGACTCATTCCTCATGAATTTGATAATTTAATATATCTTTCATAGCATCCTAAACTTTCTCAAGATCCCAAGTTTTATGTTTTTGGGCAGTTTTAATTTGAAAAATTTTTCGAAAAAAATTTAAAGGTATTTTTGGTATGTTCCCTGGTACACCAGAATATTTACATCATGGTACCCTAGGTTTACCTTCTTACTGGAAATTAATATTGTTGCGACCACATATAAGCGGAGTTAGCTCTCATCACCATCACCCGGCGCCATGGCCATGTGTATACGGTAGCTGTATTTTGGTGATGGTGACGATCGAGGTAAGTATTTCTGCCGGTCGATGGTTAGTATCCCTGGGCTGGCGGGAAACCTGCAAATATTATATTTAATCTAATTGTTTTTGAGTATTGGTAACTCTGAGTAATTAATTGCTGACTGTTAAACGTCATTGAAATACATTAAGAAATTTTAATGCTCAACTTCCTTTGTGAATTACCAAAATTATAAATATTGCAATAACTTTTGAGCAACAAACTGGATAATAATAGTAAAAAAATGAACGGTTACCAGGTGTAGAATGCATAATACTTTGGGACCAGTTTATCCAAAAATTAAAAAGGAAGTCAGCTTTGTCTATGGAACACTTGTTCCATGGTACCACCTCAAAAATAGCTTCTCAAATTCCTCAAGGTAGCAGTCTTTAAACTTATTTTTATAAAATTTGCTGCACGTATTACGTGGCATTAATTTGTATCGTAACCACGAACGTATAATATAATATAGGCTGCAGAAATATTTGCATTTTTTCGCAGTTGCGGTTGCATGCAATGTGAAATTCTCCCAACCGATGAGATTGCAATAAAAATGAAAATCTGCTAAACCCCCGAGTTGTTTAGATGACGCGAATTACACTGCTGAAGTTTCTTCTCGTCAATGTGTCGCTCGCTCATTAATTACCAATTTTAGCGGCGATTTCTCTCGCACTTTAAAGTGACTTGATTTTGAGACTCTCGTTTATCGAAATTACTCTCGACCTTCATTAATCACGAAGTTGTCGTCTTCGGTCGTCGCAGTATGGCTGCCCTTTTTATACTCACTCTGCCAACCAACAAGCGTCGATTCTATTAAAAGACGCCAACTGCACTTTATAAGACACGTAACCATTCCTTATCATTCCCACAATTTTCTTTGATAAAAAATAATATTTCAATGGGGTGATATTACTTTCGCACCTGTTGCCATTTTCTGTTTGCAGGATCCTGAAAAATTTAGGTGAGATCGTTGAAAGTGTCGCTTTTTGTTTCTGTTTGAGAGCATCGGCTCCACAAAATTTCATCGAACCATAACTCGCACTATCAAATTAATATACTTAGGCCTACCTACTTTATTGTTCAGAAAAAAATACAGCAGTGGCTTGATCCGAATAAAGACAAACAGGTATACAACGAATATTAACCATAGGCAAAGTATATACATTGTATAATTAGGGATTGTCGAAAGTCCTCTGCGCAGTGAACTGCTAGTGAAACGATAATAAATTAGTCTGTCTATGAATATTGTTTTGATAATATAGGTATTTAAGAAAATAACTTCTTCAGATACGATTATACCCACGTATATCCACTACTCAAAGACTGAAGTATGACGGATTCCATATCTGAAATAATAAGCAAGCTGCAAATTCGATTCCATCCCTTACGTTGTCGTATCTATTTTGTTTTTCAATTCAATTAAAGCGATACTCCAGTTATAAATGTCACTCCATTTCCTAGGATGAAAAGTTACTGTTATTTTCTAGTTTTCCCAGAACGATAATGAGAGAAAATCAACGCAGTTAATTCATAAATTTATTGACGTAATTCAAGATACCTACTCAATATGTTTTCAGTTTTTATTTTTGCCACATTTGAGCACTTTGTAGATAGAAGATTTTTCTTCCTATGGGATTAACATCAGGTTTTTCACGTACCTATTTATCATATTTTTTACGCTTCCTATTTCTAATGATTTCAGAAAATGTGAGCCAGTAAGAGTATGTAACGATACATTTCCCCTCACATAATTCGCCTCAATACATCGCTGCATCTCTTATAATTAACCACCTTACATATCATCCCAATCGGTAGGTACCCATGAACACCTTACAGCCTGTGGCCCTTAACATCAGTACATACAGCGTTTCACCATATTTCATCATCTCGATCACCGCACATTCAAAACCATCTATTTCACTTATCCAGAGATCACACCGAACATATTTTATCTCTTTCTAACTAAGTCGAGAACAATGCAATTCTAATATTTGTTAGAACCAAACAACAAATTCCAAGAATGAACTAGGTAAGTACCTATTTCTCACACGTCATCGTATCATCTCATTTTCACTCATTTTGATCGGACCTCTTTGGTCCAAATGACTTTGTATTATGCCGCCGACAATTTGAATATCGCTTTTGTAGATCTGCAAAGCTATAAAGATAACTTTTATTGTAACCATAAGACACAAATTGGAGCTCAATAGATGATTTCACAATGTATAATAAAATAAAATAATGTTTCAAATAGTTAATTTGAAGTTAAATAATTATACAAGTGCAGTAATTTCGGTCAAGTTTTTTGTTAAGTCACTTAAAGTACCTATTAATCAACCAAACTGCCTCACAGAGTATCAGATAATTTTGATTGTAAGTAATGTACAATTAGGGCACCCACCCACGCATTTTTTTGCCTTCTTTCACATTTTTTGCTCCGAACTGACTGTAAATTATATCGGTCTTCTTGAACAAATTATACATAGGTACTATAATATTATGGTTCAGTATTAGCTTATTTATTATTAGGTAGCCTACTTTGTACCATAATGTACACGTGAATATTGTTCTGTTGTCAACAGTTGCGGATCTAGATTGCTATATTAAAATTTTGGCACTGAGAAATATTTTAGTTTGAATCTGTTTTATCATTATGTAAACCCGTAGTTCTCTCCACAAGGAGCAAAATTATTTTCTTCACTTTTCCTGTAGAAGCTATAGGGATTCCTAAATTTATACTAAAACATTTGAAATGTTTGTTCGATTTCTTAAATTTGTCGGGAAATCAATTATTACTGGACAAAAGTGAAGATAAACTGTTTTATTTCCCATGGTTAGTATACGGATGTACTTAAGTGAACGATAATTCACAGTAAGTATACATTTCTTGACTCTATGGTTTTAATTAACCAGGCTCTTACACCGTTGAAAACATGACACATGTTCATTTAACATTTTTTATTTGTATAAAGGTGTACTATTAAATTGTTAAATTTTGGAGAAGGTATTCTCAGAAAACACCATCCATGTACCGTATGAGGAAAAGTTGATAAAGCTAGGATTTCGTCATTAGCTCTAAAATTTAAACTCAATTTCCTCGCTACTGAAAAGATAAAAGAGTATTTAAGGTAAACTTCCAATTTTTGATCAGTACCAATAATTATGAGTCTAAATTTTTACCTATAATGTGCAGTAGTTTTAAAAAGTGACAACATGTGTGCATTGTTATGAATATTGAAGTAGAGGATATTCCAAAATTTTTGATCTGTGCTAGCCAATTGTACACCTTATCAATCTGATTCCAGAAGCTTAGGAAGGAGACACCTCAAAAATGTTTAATTTTTCTGATGAATAATCTGTAGTTGTTTGAAAGAAGTGTTATAAAATCAAGGTAAGATGATCAATTATTTTATTTTTTTTATCAGAATTGTTTAGAAATAGTTTATAGAATATATTTTTTGTGTTTTTAAATTTCTACCTTGTTTGGGTCTCTTATGGTGGTATGATTTCAAGTTCTTAAGAAAACCTTTATTTTTGTATTTTTAATTGTAATTTCCTCCATTTTTTATCATAAGCTTACTTTATGAGTATTCTTGAACCTATTCCATCCTATTTCAGCTTTGCAGCTTAAAAAAAAATGGACCCACAATTGCTTTGACTTAGATTTGGAATTGAATTTTATTTATATTTCAGATTTGGAGTTGTGGGTAAACGTCGATACCTACAGGCATTTAATATGGATTTGCGTGTTCTTTTCTTATTACCATTTTGATAAGGCAGCCAAATTTTTACAACATTGGAACCGGCGACTAACAAGGCATCATTGGGGCACCTATATGTTAAGCTGCACACGCACATTATCCGCAAGTATTGGAAAAGATAGGCGCATGTTTGTTACTCAGCCTAGCGTTTAACCATCATACGTATATTTACATGTGTGCATTCATATTCATGCTAGTCTATGTTTGTAGCATTTAGACTACACTGAGAACAAGTTTTGTAGTTTGTTCATTAGCCTATGTGCTGCGAATATACCTTTATGGTTTATCATCTGTAGATCGAAGTGTGTGGACTTGGTGATGGACCAAGTCCACAGTCTGTTGACTGGAGCCGAACCCCAAGGGAGAAGAGGAACATCGTCCTCACCTGAGTCAATAAGAATAATACTAATTATGGGTCGACTCATATTTTGTAAAAAACAAAGTGAATTTAAAAAATGTAATTACTCGCAAATTAATGACATTACAGGTGCGCAAATAGGCTGAATGGTGTACATTCAGGTGTAGTATGATGATGTATATGATAATTTTGCAGTAGGTCAACTGACTCACATTCGGTAAACCCGAGTCGAATTTCAATCAGATTTCGACGAAGACGAACGAAATTCGCTCTGGAGGGCTTTCCAGAGTCTCGTATAATTTTGATTATAGGTACTTCTGCGTATTTTAGTCTAAAGTTAGCATGCATGATTACAGCCCAAAAGAACAGATTTCCGTAACATGTAGACTTCTCAAAACTTAATAATTATGTTGAAAACGAGACATTATAAAAGTCCCAGCACTGCAGCCTACGAAAACACTGCTTAGCCGACCACGTTGATCGGGAAATTAGACGATAAAAAATTAATAAAACAAAACAAGTGTATCTATTACACAAAATAACAACATATGAATCGGGAATTCAGCACGACAAAAAAGAAGCAAATCACACTGGTAGTAAAAGAGTTCACAAAAACAAAATAAAATGGCTCATAAAAAGTGGTAAAAATACGTACGTAATAATGACAAAATATTTACGTAGATGCTCACATCACGAATCAAATACAAGATGATAGAAAGCTCTCACCATCGGCTGAATGCAGAGAGCTACGCATTAGTTGATCATGGAGCTTTCCGATTAGCCTATATTTTTCTCTCCTGACATGGACCAAATACAAGAGAAAGGAGAAAACTACAAGCCAATCTGAAAACTACCTGAAATTCGGTGAAAATTTTACTACCAATACATAATTCTAGTTTTCCACAGGGCAAAATCACACATATACCTCATAGTTTATCTAACACCCGAGTACATTTTGACTACGATGGCCTTGTTACTTTTCTCTGTTGTAGTCCACCAAATTAGTGGGCTGTCACGTACGATCGTTGAATAGATGCGTGGAGTGCCACCACTGCAATGCAACTGCGTAGGTACTTCAATTTCGAATTGTAATCGGAAGCTTCGTCATATTTAATGGGGGACAAGATTTGCTCCCGTCGTAAATATTATGCTATGAAAACTAAAAGGCATACCTGTACAAGCAAAAATCTGATCGATATACCTGGTATATTGTTCAACGGATTCATATAAACCTCAGAGCAGCCCCCGTGTGCTCCTTCGAAGGATTTAATTAATTTTCAATTCCAGGCCGGCATCTACTCGTACACAACGTGATCCTCTATTCTGCAACAAAATTATTTTACAAAACGCAAAACTTTCACTGCGAATACGAAAATCACGTTCTAAAAAATAGGTCGCAAAAACTCATTTCAGAAGGTATTCGGCTGATGTTACAGGTTTTTTTGGAAAAACGTTTAATGTAAAATGATACAACGTCAACCTCGTCTCCAGTGGATGACGAGTGAGGAAAATCTTTGTGTCAACTCGTTTCTATATTTTATTTTCGCTTAAAATATGAAGAAAAAAATATGGGAAGTTGTAAGCGAGCTGGAAGAAAGAGGGTGGGTAGTTATGGGGAAAACTTCTAAAGAGCAAAAAACATACAGAAAAAAAAAAAAGCAGGAAAAAAGAAAGAAAGTTCATACGACAAGCAAATGATGTACACGAGATGAGAGACGGAAATTAATTTTCCTCTTTTGGGGTAGGCCCTACACATTTACTCACTCGACACGAAGACACAGGAACGCAAAATCTTTTGTCCTCAGAATCGCGATTTTTTTTATATTATATATTTTATAATATTTATTTATTTTTTTTGGGGTGACAAACGAATTCCTCTCGCCACTCCCCCACACCAGTAGATAACTTCTGCTCGCAAAGAAAGAATTTATTTTTCTTTAACCTTTCCATCCCATTTATCATCCCAAAAATTGTTCTTTTACGCAGAACTTTTGAACCGATAACGAGGTATTTCATTCATTTAGCTATACGAAAGAGAGCCGAGAAGGAAGAAAATGCGAAAATTTTGACAAGTTTGTGTTAGGAGCTCTGCCAATGAGAATTTCTGCCGCCAGCTTTCTATACCTATATTTCTGTGTCGAACGGTATTTTAGCAACAGAAAAACCGAAGTCGAAGTGAAAAAAATAAATAAAAATAAACACAGAAAAACGTTTATCGATAATATGGCGGATGAGGATATTATTTTCCGAATGAGTTTTTACTACTATTTTAATTTCAAATACTTTGTCTCGATAGTGAAAATAAAAGTAGGCGCTCGAAGCAGGCCTGCTACCAAAATTTTTGACAATCTGATACAAATTGATTTTTAAACCTTCATTTTGCAATTTGAAATTGACGTCAGAGTGGTAGTTTAAGGTCCTGCTTAAAAAATTTTTTGCTTCATTTCAAAAGAAATACAAAAGCATTCATTCGTTAATCAATTTTTTTTAAAAGCACAACAAATAGTAAATGAGTAGGTAATTTTTAAGTGAATAGACTGTACAATACGATATACTTATTATATCTTCGTATTATGTCATAATTTTTATTATTATTATTATTATTATTATTATTATTATTATTATTATTATTATTATTATTATTATTATTATTATTAATTATTATTATTATTAATTATTATTATTACTATTAATTATTATTATTATTATTATTATTATTATTATTATTATTATTATTATTAATTATTATTATTATTATTATTATTATTATTATTAATGTGTAAACATTCTTGCTCTCTAGTCCGCTTTCTCCCGAGTGTAAAAAAATATTAGATACAAAAAAGTTGAGATTGCTTATAAAAACTGCACGGCGCACTGTTCAGTTTCAAATTCTGTTTGCCAAATAACACACATACACACACTCACAAGCAGACATCCATGGCAAGCTGGCAGTGCGTTACATGCATGTACACATACAAGCTAGATACATATTTATCATGTTTCAGCTGAATGTTTACACATTAAATATGTGAGGGGGTACCCTTGCATGCCTTTTATTATTATTATTATTATTATTATTATTATTATTATTATTATTATTATTATTATTATTATTATTATTATTATTATTATTATTTTTATTATTATTATTATTATTATTATTATTATTATTATTATTATAGCTTCCTTTGAGCACTTGCAGTTTTATTAGTAATCTGTAAAACTTCAAACAATAATTTCAGAAATGTGTTTGTGTGCTGGCGGTCATTTGTGGGAGTGCTTTTCCTGCATTTTACAGTTTTCAGAAACTGCATTTTGAATTACAATTGATTTGAAAGAAATTTAAAATTTACAGATTTACAATAGTGGCCAAACATTGAAAAATTTAAAACTTATCAAGTGCTATCAAAACATTTTACAAAATTTCATATAGTTATTCCACCATTGATTGCATTTTTCAGTGAAATACAAATATCATGTCATAATCTTTACAGAAAATCGTTTAAGTGCTTCATTCAGTTTTTATGGAATATGTGTAGAATACAGTTACAGTAAAAATTCTGTAATTTACAATAGACTGTAATTGTTTGAACAAAGTTGTTATGTGTAATATCCATTTCTGTAACGCTGTCACGCGACCGTAGGTACAGATATATTTAGCTATGCGTACATTTCAATTTTAGTCTAACTCTAAAATCTTTTTTTTCTTTATTTGGGGCCAGATTAATTGATCATTCGGATATATTTATGGTTTACATCGGTGAGTAAGACTGTGAATTACCACTCCACAGCAGCATTGAGTACTCGCTAGTTATTATATACTTAATTATATATCATATAAATTGTGGGTTTTTTTTTTTTCAACATCATTGCGCCATTTCTATCTAATGAATTTGAAGAAAATTCTGGCTCAAATCAGATGTTTATATCTAGAAATCTTTTCAAAAATTTGGTTTCAAATACTTCTTTGCAAAAGTTGTAATTAAAATCTAAATTTTCAATGTTATAAAAACGATAAAAATTTCATTTATGCTACAAAAAGTTTATTTTTCAGTTTCTTTTGACAAGTTTGGTTTTGAAAGCTCCACCCAGAAAGCTGTAATCATTCTTAAAAGTTCCAGTGATGTCACATATTACAAAAGACGGAAAATTTTACTTTGAAAAATTTCATTATTACTTTGACCGGTTCAATTTTCAGGGTCTAAATTCGATTTTTTCTTCAAAAGGTATTATTTTCAGGGTCTTTTTGGAAGTTTGATTTTGAAATTTCCACCCTGAAAGGTGTATCAAGCTCAATAATTTTAATGATATCATGTAACTAAAATAAAAACAATATTCAGTTTTAGGATGTTTTACTTTTGTTTTGAAATATTTTGTTTTCCGGGTATTCTGGGAAATTTGGTTTTGAAAGCTCTACCATTAAAGATGTAATCGAGCTCAGAAGTTCGAGTGATTGTACATAATTATGAAAGAATCATACTTAGAAAAGTTTTTATTAGCTTAATTATTTACAGTTGTTCATGTTGAGAAACAGATATCTTCATTAGTTTGAAGCACAGATAATTGCAATCGGTATAATAGGTACCTACTTACCTACATAAAGGTATTAAGAAGAAGCTTTGAGTCACTAGCTATTGTTTTTATAACAAATTCAAAAGAAAATTAATTAATATTTTGACTCTTTATTTTATCATAAAATTAATAAAATTTTGAAAAATTTGCAGACCGAAGAGAAGACGTACCGAATCGTCTTAACTTCTCGTAGTTATTTGGAACGAACTCAAAATTCATATTTAGTAGGTAACGTTTTTATTTTTTCGCTATATTGTCGATTCGAAATTCATTCGAAGAGTGTAGTACTTAATTCAATTACTTCATCCTTTAATTCAAATTGAAACATTTACGAATACAAACGGATTAAAAATCGTCAGTTACCGTTCATCGTACACAGCGAATGTCGATAAATAACTTATTCAATCGATGAATGGTACAAGAAAATTTCAAAGTAAAGTATTTGGAACAAAATATACAAAATTAATATTATTGAATCTACAAACCGGTAATTAGAAAACCTCTTTTGGTGGAGGAGAAAGGATGTGAAAATTCTTTTACAGTGGAGTATAAAAGCAAATTGCTTCACTTGAGAAAGAGAATAAACTTTGGTTAAATAATTAAAGAACATGAAGCAACGATGTGAACCGTCGTTAAAATTTTAAATTCTATTAAAATGCCAAAACTTTTCAAAAATAGTTTTCCAAGGTTTTCAGGACTTTTGTTTGAAATTTTTATTCAAACTTTTATTTCCGTACGGGTAATCGGTGACTATTTTCAAGTAACCATTCTACTGAATTCCTAAGATGCTACTTAATTTGTTTCTATATTGAAAATGGCCTATTTTCTTACTTTTCAACTTCTTTTTTCATATAATTATTTTTTTAATTATTTTTTTTGCTTGTCTTCCCATTTTCTAATCTAATGAACATAGCCGAATACCCTAGATACTGGAAAATTCCCCAACGGTTAAAAAACTGAAACCAAGCCAAATTGATACACTTATTTTATAGGAGCAAATCATATTGTAAAGTTTTATCCCCTTGTAACCCTTAATTTAGTTAAAATATTAATAATTTTACTCCCGATTTATTTCAATTTTTCAAAATTTCCGATGGTATGGATTTGCATAAAATTTTGTTCAGATTTTTGGTGTGAAGGACAATCAATATTTTTCAAAAATTGAGAGCTCTCTTCACCTCTTTCAACATTAGGTAGCAAAAAAAAAAAAAAAATTGTTCAGAGTAGTTGTGCTCTTTATGGTATAATCACCATATTTTCATATACTATATAACTAGGTATATATTATTTGAGTCACATTTGGCTTGAATTTCATCCATTTTGTCGTGAAAGAACAGGGTAAATTTCCTTCTTCATTTCCTAATCATTGCCAGTTAGATAATATTATATTGTACCCTTTACCAGTGCATTACTTTTCCTTATATTCTCTTATTCCTTTAATTTTCTTCTATATTCTTTTATTATTTATCTTTCTATGTTCTATGTGTTGGCAATGGACTCCATTTTGATTTCTACAGTTTTTTAATTTAATTTTTGTAAGAAGGAGGTGATCTATTGTTATATAAGTTGACTTAATAAATGCATTTGATCACTTTCTTCACTTCAAAAGTTTCAGTTGAATGGTACAGTTGCCTTCCTATTCTACTGTTATTGTCTGATCCGATGTACAATGTAGTCTTCTGTTAAGATTTCTTCATAATGACAGTTATTCTTTTACCTTGGTTCTATTGTTTAATAGTAATATTTTTAATGAAGTGAAGTCTATTCAGTTTTTTAAACTCTGTTAAACTCCTAATGTTGATTAAAGTCAAACATGGTATGTTGTTTTTTAATTCTCCAAAGTAAATTTTTAAGTTTCTGAAGGTTCACAGTAAGATTTGTTAAGATGTTACAAGTGACAAGGTTAATTCTGAAGGTATAGTAGGGATTATCATTGTGGAATACCTTGTTGTGAGAGATATTCACACATACAAGGTTTTCTACAGCTTTACGTGTTCTGCCATTTCATTCATTGTGAATATGGGAGAGCCAAGTCTAAGGGAAACACTGGCAATTTTGTAGCCAGTTTTGCGACCTTATATACTGAATTTGGCACATGCACACAGACACACATATGTACATATAAATATGGTATTATGTCATAAATTACATCATTTCTTGCCTCCGTCTAGGTGATAAGAAACAACCCAGCGTGTTTGGTGCCAGTCTGTAACATCACTGAGATTGTTATCGGGTAATTGATCACAGCCTGTATAATGTATCTTGCCTGTACATATGTTCAGGTATGAACATACAAACGTAATTGTGTTTAGTGATTTTACATCATAGAGACGAATATATGCCATCCTTTGAGCAGTGACTGTTGTCAAGAGGTGCGAGTCCCTGAAACTTCATACGAGTATTGTCCCCACAATCATCTTTCTTCAAAGTCTATTAAAATAGCAAACAATGTGAAAAATCCCCAGAGGCTTTTACTATTTTCAGAGTTGTTCTTTTTTGGAATCCAGTTTGAGTACTGCAGTCCTGAATAATTTTCCATCGAGTTTTTTCATTTTCAACGGTTTGACGCTAACGCCGAAATCTGGATGATACATTTTTCAGCTTTATGCTAACGAGGAATTTAAAACGAATCGCATTTCTTTTTGATAGCTCCAATGTTGCAATTCGCGTTAAAAATTTCGACATTCTAATCACATTGGTCGCCGATAATCACCTAATTTGGTTCCCCAGGGCTGAGAAAAAACTGCCGTTTCGAACGTAATGCTGTAATTGATACTCTTGTTCTCGTCATTTGTTTAAATGGGGAACACGCAATCACAAAACCCGAATCAGTAGTTTCTGAAATTTCCTTATAAACCTTCCCTGCAGAATCAGATTGCAAAGCTTTTAATGCCTCGTATAGTAAAAACTACGATTATTTTTTTGCGTGCTACTAACGTTCACATTAAACAAAAAATATTAATCAAAATTAAAATATCTACTGAAAAAAAAAAATTAAAATATAAGCAACAAAAAACGGAAACGATCGATATTCGAACATAAAGCACAGATTGTATTCTTCCAGCTTAAACAATTTACAATCTAAAAAAACAACGTGTTGTAGAATTTAATTTTCTCCAAATACCCATCTCAACTTTTATTGACCTGTCTCCACTGGTTTATACTGCAGTAAACCTTTTCTTTTTTCTTTTTTTCAGATTTTCTTTCTCACGTATAGAGATGACATTAAATTTGAACAAAGGTACTATACTAGTTTAATGGAGTGCCATGAAACTAGAATGTTTGTGGTACCTACCTGTAGATATATATGCGCGGATGAAGATAGAAAATGTATTATTATACTTCAACGTCAACTTAGAGTAGGCATATTTCTATGTTTTCTGGTGAAAAATAAACAAGATATACATAAAAAGTGTATAGGTAATATAATAAAAAAAGAAAGAAAGAAAGTCAGATGTTTCAATCACGATATCGTAAGTAGCCTACATAGGGAACGTCACTAAATATAATATTTTTTTATACTTACGTGTTATGCGAGGATGCACAAAAAAAAGGACTGTAAACCTGTCAACAAGAAAACAAGGCAAAGAAAACTTTTCAAAAGAATTCCGTATTAAAAGAGAGTTCAAAAATAAAATACATTGGTTGGTAGTGTACTGACAGGTTCAAACATTCTCTTTGACGGAACATTTTATTCTTTTTTAATTTTGGAGTTAATATAACTAAAAAAAGGCATGCATAATTAATATTAGGCATTAATATACTGCAAAGCTTCGCTTCTTGGCCATTTCGTGACCTAACACCCATCGATGTTTTCTTTGCTCGACTCTTTGTGTTTTAAGATTCAAAAATGAGCATGAAAATTATTTTTCTTATTCATTTTTTAGAAATTTTTCATCTCCAAGGACTTTTTATTTTTTATTTGTATAATTTTTATAAACTTTTATTTTTTAAAAAATGGCGACTGGTCAGTTTTTCGCGCAGAAATTTTTCCTGGTTTAATTGGCTTAACACTCAGAAGAATTGTTTTTGAATCAGTAAAATATAAATATTGTATTGATGAATAAGTATGATTTTCTAAGTTTGTGTCTGTCTTATGAAGTCTCCTCCTAATTGGAGCAGCATGGGCGTTTTCAAAACTCTCATAGACAATGGCATTCAGAAATACATAAAAACTTATTAGACCTAATTTGATCGCCTTGAGAATGGAATTTCATAAAATCTAAGAAACAATTTTGAGACAATTTAATTGAACGATTTGAAAAAAAAAACATTCCACTTCCGTAGAGGAGGAATTTCAGAAAATCCTATTTTACTGAGTAACCTGCGATATTTTATGAATATACTTTCAAAATTTCAGGTTAAAAGGTTTAAAGATATAAGCTGTGTGTTATTGAGTGAGTTAGTGAATGAGTCAGTCAGTCAGGGATCTATTTTATAATATTTAATTATTAATTTTATATGATTTATACAGATCGAAATTTATCATTTAGAATTTTTGTGGGGATTACACTAGTATGAGGTTATAGGGACTTGGACCCGTCAACAACAGTTTCCACCAAAAAGTTGGCTAATTTTGTGCCTTGCGAATTAAAACAATTACATTGTAATTAATTTACAATCACCAGATTGTAACTAATTAAAATATCTCTCAGATGACGTCACATTGACAGCAAATGCACTTGTCATATCTTATCGGTTGTTATAGCAACAAATAAGATAATATGATGCATTAATTAACACGAAAACATACATATTATTTATATATATATGTGTCTGTGTGCATGTAAGTAGCCAGGTATAAAAAGCCTCAACAGACAGTACCCCATAGTCAGTGTTTACTGAGGTTGGCTCCCCGTACTTGTGTATGAAGGTGGTGAATATAAAAAACCTGTAGAAAATATTATTTTGTGCAAATCCTTTGTGGGGATTAAACCACTACTCGTAAGAGGAAATAGGCTCGGCCTATTGACGACAGTAGTCACCTTTGGTGACAATCATTTGTGCCTTGCACGTTAAACCAAATACAAATGTATGTTTGTTTGTACTTGTCTATTTTGGCAGATAGACAAGTTACAAATCTTGGTTCGTGACAAATTGATAGATAACGATCTTGGCGATGTCACAAACCGATACAAAGATGCATTCTCCGTACTTTACTCTTGCCATAGCAACCATAAAGTACGATGAATAATCTACACTATACCTATGTAAGTATTACATAGGTGTGTATGTGTGCATGTAGGGAGCCGGGTATATAAGGCCAGAAAATCATAAGCCAAATTTCTAGTGTTTGCCGAGGTCTTGGCTCCCTTATACCTTCTAGGTATTTTTGGCATAAACATGCAAATTGTTCTGTTGAACACCTTCTGTTGTTGGTTTACTTTCCACGATGTAAGGTATTCCACATCCTTTCCACATGATCATAGGTATTCCACAATTCCCTTCATTTACATTTACACGTTCTTTCACAATTTTTCCCCTACTCATTTGTTCAGGTTATATATAACTATACTGGGTGATTCAGTTTAACACTCACCATTGGAAAATCCTCTATGGTGCGTGTTAAAATGACTCACACGAGTTAAATGATACAGATGAGGTAAATATAAATGCACCATTGATAAAATAATAACGTTACCACATAATTTCTCCTTATCTCTCATCGTTTTCAAAAAATTTACCTATGATTATCATACTTGTCTTCAAAAACTAAGTTTACCCCATATTTTTTGATAAACTTGGCCCTGTGACTTCTGAATTTATGATTTTATTGAAAATTGCTCAGAAACAATGTTATAGACCACCAAATTTTCATTCCGGTGAGTTTATTATTTATTATATTATCTCCAACAGAAAAAATGTAGTAATTTTTGCAATAATTTGTTATGCTCCATAGACACCAAACTGCCATAAGATCTAGTCTAATACAAGGACTACTTTTCCTGAAAATTTTAGCCCTATCCTTCTTGTAGTTTTCTCAAAATCGTGATCGAAACATTTTCTCCAGCAACTGTTTCTTTTCCATTTTTATCGCAAAATACAAAACTAATAAACACCAAAGTTTTATCTAACCTGAGAGTATATGAGAACTATTTTTCGTATAAATTTCGGCTCAATCCCTTTTATAGTTTTCTCATAATCTTGAAAAAATTACTTTTCCAGGAATTTGTTTTCTCTAGTTTTCTGGAAAACTACTGAACCAAAAGACACAAATTTCTTTCAGAGTTTCCCCTATATGATGAATATATCCCGTGAAAATTTCAGTCCTATCATTTATTTCCGTTATTCTCTCGATGCTGCATTTATTTTCATCTCATCTGTATCATTTAACCTGTGTGAGTAATTTTAACACGCACCACAGGGGATTTTCCTATGGTGCGTGTTAAACTGAATCACCCAGTATATATATCGAGTCCAAATTTTTTATTTAAGACAAATCTCGCATCTTCTGTCTTCTATATAAATAAAAATATAAATGTTCGTTTCTTACTAACATAAGATCTCCGAAAGATCTTCACCGATTCGTTTGAAATTTTGAGGAATTATTTATATTGTTCCGAGGAAAGTTTTTGTCCAACTTGGAGGCACAAAGGCCCCTGGTGGCAAAGTTATGAATGTTTGAACTTTCGGAGATCTTAGGCTTGTAACAAATACATCTGTTAAGTGAAGCTGACATCGCAGATTTTCTGTACAGTCATAATTATTATAATTATTGTGAGGGGTAATGAGAATTCGGGAGGTTTAAAAATAAAGTTGAGATCAAAATACGATTTGAACGAGAATAGTGTACGTAAGTTAATAGCCTAACTTGTATGAATTGAAGTTGGATGAAGTGAGAAAAGCATTGATCAACAAAACTATTTAAAAACTTATCGTAACTGTGGGATCAATAAATTAAACAATAAACATTTTTTTAGTTCGTTGTGAACCTTCAAACACAACTCAACACACAGAATATTTATTGTATATCACCGATAATTTAAACAGTACGTAGCTACTTAACTCACTCTACCTGATGAGTTCCATAATTACCTACTAATCAATCACAATATACCTATCTTCCTTCATAATTTTTTTTTCACAAAACGTATTTTCAGTGGTATTCTCGACGTGCCGATTCGATTGGATTGTATTGGTTACACTTTAGTGTAGGCGTGTAATCTACCTTTAGATAATACGTCTGTTTTTTATACGCTTTTTTTATTTCATTATTTGTCATCGATAAGAATCTGAATGTGCCTGGACACTCATGCAAGTCAGTAAACCGCACCTACTTTTAATGTTTTAATATAGCCTATCTGCCTATATCTGAAAAAAATTTATTCAGAATGATATGATCAACAAAATTAACAATTAAGATGAACTAAACCTCCGGTGGCGACGCACAGGTTTACAAAGTAACGGATATGCAATATTTGGATCATTTTACAATAAAATTCAACTTTCAAACATTAAAAGTCAGGTCGGCTCATATTATGAGTTTTCATCATTTCAATAATCCATTCACACCTAATCATAATTCATAATTCAATTTTAATATAGCTTAAAAAAAAAAAAAAAAAAAAAAAAACCGTATTCTTAGTCAAAACATTAGTATTGGAGTTTGTAAGGATATAGTAAGTACGTACAAATGAAAATATAAAAGATAACTCTATAAGGACGTATATTGTTGGCAGGAGAATTTAAGTTTGTGATTCTTTTCTTTCACAAATTCGTTACTAACCTTCTCATTTCAACTGACAAATTTTGTTGATCATTTTTTTGTGTTTACCAATATTCAATAAAGTTAATGCATTTAGACGATTTTCCAACTTGCGCTACTTCTTATACAAGTTTACATTATGCTTAAAATGCCAAAATGACGGTGGTAAGTATCAAACAGGGATATGAAAAAAAAACAACAAAAACAACTTCAACATGCAGTTAATGTTGCGAAGAGAAGGGAAAGGAATGAAACATTTTATTACTTAGCTACGGTATACCTACTGCAAGTTTGAAGAGCAGCGTTCTTTGCAACTAACGTTGTCCATTCAAAGGCTGTCTATTGTCTATAGCGACCTTTACCTCTATGCATGCGCTTTATACAACGTTCAATGATTACGGAGCTGTTGGCACGCAGTTTTCAGAAACATGTTTTCATTCACCTATATTTCAAGACTAATTTCCTGACTCCGTATATTATTTAATTTAATCGTAAAAAATATTAAAATAAAAATTAATTTAATTTTTTTAATTTATTTGTTTCAATACTAACGTATTTTTCTAATACTTAATTTTTTTTTTACCGAGTTGAAAATTGTAGGTGGTACTGCTGCTCCGCAACTCTTGGAGACGAGCCAGCATCGTAAATTTCTATATAATGATTTAGCCCCCTTGAATGTTCGACCTTCGCCAATGATTTACCACACTGACCGCAGAAATGATTTTGGTAGGCGAAGTATTCGCGTAAGAATGCCAGTGGTGGGTCCGAACATCATTTTTTGGGGTTGGGGAAATGATGAAAAAAATTTGGTCAAGTCGAGCTTTTTCTTGTTTTTCAAAAAGATTTTGTCTATTTTTATTTTTATTTAGGCTTTTTTGGGGGAAATTTCCCCATTTTTTCCTCCCTGGATTCGTCACTAAAAAATGTGTTACGTAGTATTCATGAAATTGTTTCCTACAGCCCTATCCCAAATTCATGCAAATAGCAGACTGTATTTTTATTATCTGCAATGATGGTAGAAAAACAAATTGTTGGACCACGTGGGGGAGTTACTAGACGTTTAGTAAAATCGATCAGAACAATAATATTACGACCATTATGACGTACCCGCATGAATTGATGGGTCTGAGAAAAACGGTGCATTCGATGCTCGATTCGTGAAATTAAAAAGTTTGAATTTTGCGGCAGTGGTTGCAGAGCATTCGTAAAGTTGAGAAAGGCCTGGGTGACACAGCAAACCACCAGTGGTCTCAAACTGCGACATAAATTCAAGCCACATTCTGCTCTTACGGAGTGGTGAGTCGTCGGTTAGTGGGCCGGAAACCGTATCGAAAGCGTCGTTCTTTTTGTGTACAATTCGAAGATGTTCACCACATTTTTTAGCTCCCAGCTGAAACCTTTTTAGGCTACTCGAATACGTAAAATACGCCTATTCGAACGAATTTGACGCAGATTTCTATACTTAGGTAATTTTGTTTATAACTTTTATAGTCTGCACCAAATAAGTTGAGCTCTGATGTTAAAAAGTGGGTTTACACCTAACGATTGTTCGCTGTTCGTTTGGTCCTTTCCTACATTCACAAGGTTACAGGATGTTCGTTGTTGTTAGCTGGGGTAGCGGATTACGTTCATTCTTATGGGTTTGTTCGATGGTCGTTAACACCAAACCATCAAAAAAAAAGTTCGTTGTTCGCTTGTTCGTTTGGTGTAAACGCAGCTTAAGGTGCATTAGTTGTATACGTCATATTGCTTATACCTTACCTTCTTCAGAGCTCAACATATTTAATGATGACTATATTATGTTAAAGGTAGGAGTGCACAAATAGAAGCCCAGTGAATGAGCAAACAATTTTATTGGTTTCGGACTGATACGTCAATTTAGAGGGAGAAAATTGTAAATTTTGGTTGGTAAGTACGTAGGTAGGTAAGTCATTTTCGATACTTCAAAACAAAATAACTTAAAAAAAAAATGTTAAAAAACTACAAATAGGCACTTCTCAGAAATGTAATGTTAGTAAACTGAAAAGTAAAAATTACTGTAAAAGTTATAAAAAGGAAGTGTTAAAAATGAAAAGCTCTCTTTAAAATTTTCCAACTATATAAATAGTGTAACACCCTTGTCTCATATAAATACTCATTTTTCTAATTCAAATTATTGGTCTAACGATTTCGATTTATGAAAATTAATATTCTTGAGAAAATTCAAAATTAACATTTACGATTGCATAAAATTGAAAATTTTAAACTTGAATATTAAAATTAAAGAAGTTAGTGGTTGTGAGATAAAATGAGATGTAGAATTTCAAAAAGCTCTGTTATTAAACTTAGCTCTCCAAGTATCTGCCTGAAGACTTTGATGTTCTAAATCAGGAGAGAAAGACGTGAAAACAAGCGAGCTTATAATATACTACATAAAACCAGGAGGTCTTGCCTCATGGTATCCCACACAATTCCCTAAGAAGTTATAGAAAGCCCTTAAATTTCTTAGACATGATCTCCATTTCATAATATTAAATAAGAAATAATATAACACGTAGCAATTACCAGTGGTGTACGACTTTGAAACCTTTATTTCTGTTAATGTTCTATCAGTTGATTGAATGGCTAAACGGGTATCACATCGTGAGTGATAGTACTTGAGATTAATGTGGCTTTTCTTTTTCTCTTGAATATCTTGACATAGAAAGGCGAATATTGTTTTTTTATAATAAATGATCAGAAAGCCAATGATTACAGTCGTATTTTGCAAACAAAAAGTAGTGTTTATCATTGATGAATGATGTAACCGCGATGTAAAATGATTTTCCATTAACTTAAAAGTTTTATATTTATGGAAAATTTATTCGCTTGACAGGCATTAGACCTTCAACCCCTGCGTTAACAAGTTACTACCACAATAACTACCCTACAGTTTGCTAGTTGAGATAAGCTAGTCACTATGAGTATGTTTGTTTATTTTGATTATTTTTTCTCTTTGAAATTCCTAATAATTACATTTACCAAGTAGTTATTAATGGTTCTGCTCCTATGATTTTGTTACTTTCTGACCATTAATTATAAAAAATATCTTCCTCAACAAGGTTTGGAAGCGAGTTTACATGACTCAGGAATTGCTCACTCGCTACGCTCATTTTGCAAACTTACCCTTGCATGTAAATCCTCACTTTCAAACCTTGGGATGTAATGCACTATTAATTGAAATAAGAAAAAAAAATTTACGAAGAAATTATTATTTTCAAAAACATTGAGCTCATTTTACTTTAACATTTGATCATAAAAAAAAGTGTTTATGGTTGGAAGCTGGTTAAAAATGGACTGAAGAATGTACGAGTACACCTTTTATCTAAATTAATTTACCACAATCTAATTATCTTCATCATTGAGTTCCCTTTCTGGATATAATACTTTATAATCTGAATTTGTATTTGTATGTTTTGATCAAGTGTAAGAAAAACAGACATCTCGATTATTAAGGAATTAAATTGATTTTATTTGGCTGGAACCAAATAGAAAAAAACCAACGAATTTTCATTTTATCATTTTAGTGTCAGAAATATACCTCATAATATGACCAATTGCTTTGCAAAATTTCTGTGCCTTGTTTCACCCATGGACCTCGAAATTTAGTTCTGAGTAGAGGAGACTATGGTACTATGGAACAAGTATACCATGGACAAAACTGACTTCCCTTTAACTTTTGGACAAACTGGTACCACAACATTGTGTATCATACACATGGTAATCGTTCATTTATTTGCTATTTTTATCCAGTTTGTTGTTCAAAAGTTACCTGTATTGCAATATTTCCAATATTATATCAAAATTAAAATTTGGTAACTCACAAAAAGTGTGACCAATGGGAGAGAAGTTAAACATTCAAATTTTCAAATGTTCAGTAATAAATTATTGAAAGTCACCAACACTCAAAAACACTTATATTAAATATAATTTTAATTTCTAGTAAGAAGGTGAACATGGTGTACTATGGTGTTAATTTTCTGGTGTACCATAGAGCGTACTAAAAATACTTTTCAGTTTTTTGAAAATAGTTTGCCGTATTAAGGCTGTCCAAAAACATAAAACATTGAATACTGAGACAGTTTAGGAAAGGTACTGTGAAAGATGTTTTCAATTAGTAAATTCACGAGGAAAGTGTCACAATTGAAAAACAATCAATTTTCACTGTTATAATTACATTATTATTACAATATTCAAATAGAGATATCTTTTATTAAATATAATTGCTTTTAGATGCAGTGCAAGTAAATTGAATTTTTTGGTTCGAATTTTTTTTTTTTCTATTTAACACGTTTCATGGTACACCGGCCTTAATTCCATGGTACACCGGGATCGTCTACCACGGAACAAACGAGGTTACCTCCTTTAAGATGGAATTAAAAAAAAAAAGTATCACATGTTAATTATTTCTTTTTGTTTTGTTTTGCAGAATAAAGTTTTTTTTTTTTAAATTTATTGGCCTCAATTTTCTAACTTAATTCTAGCTTTTACTAGAAATAAAAAGGAAAAAAGTATTTAATGGAACCCCTGTCTCCCCTATCTATTAATCTTTCATTAGGCAAATAATAAGTCTACGAAATTCGACGTGCCTCCCAATTATATTTGTGTTAAAAGTACGCAGAAAAGTTCGAACTTTCTAAATAGGTGTTCATAAAATAGGAGGAATCTTTTACTTCTCACCAACGATAATAGGTACCAATTTGACTGCATTATTTCCAAAAGCATGCGAGATGAAAATAACATATCTATTACATTTCTGTGGGTAGTAGACAGAGGGATGATTCACTCGTTTCAAAAGTACCTTTTTCTAAGAATAGTAAAATTATAGTTACAGGAAAGGCCTCAGAGAGAAATAAACTGAAGGGCCGCTCTTAGTTACAGCTGCAGGATTTGTCTTTGGAAAGGGGTTATAAATTCAGAAAACAATTTTACTCGCCCTTCTCACGAAATAAATTTTTTACATACGTTTTGGATTCTAAAGCACGTATTTTAGTGGTTTCTTTCCAAACCTTCGGAAAATTTACTCCCAAAAATCTCATCATGGATCGGTCCGGACGCTTTTTTCACCGTTTATACTTGAAAATTACAATTATTTATTTCTAAATTAAGGCCATTCCGGAGCCCCTAAAGATGTCCCGCCCGGTACCTTTGGTACCCTTTCCCCCTCTCTCACAAAGGCCTTGGTTACAGGGTGCACCAACACACTCGGATGCTGACAGCGAGGACCTGTTTTTGGTGGGCGAACCTTAGTCTCGGTGGTTTTCGGATGACGGTAACCACGTCGTACTCTTCTACCGTTTCGTGTGTCGAATTATTTCGTCCTCGAAGAACAAACCTTCGTATGGCCGCCATTGCCCATTCTGACAGCATATTTTTATTCGCTCGTTTGGTGGAGTCGCATAAAATCATTCTCTCTCTCTATTTTTGCATTTCCACCTTACCAGCTATTACCAGCCGTCCATTCGATTTTTACCCCCACAGGTACGTAGTGACTGCTTTCAGCCCCCTGCCCCACTCCGCCATTCGTGCTCACCCATCGCCGTTTTGCGCGCTCGTCGGGTAGGTATATTTCGAACTCGTTCGAGACGCGTATCGCTATTTAGGTTTTCGCGTTCACTTTTTATTATTCGCGGCGAACGAGTAATTATTCGAGGACGTTGATTAATGAGCGCACGAACCGGCCGAATGAGGCAGCAGTCAGTGGCGGCAGCCTTTGCCATAGTAACCACGTTTTTCGACCTGCCCCATACGACGTCGACGAGAACGGATTCTGCGGCAAGGCTGCGGATTAAAATTTTCTATCGCATTCGCGGAGGCCGCGCCGAGTTCGTTTGGTCATCATTCTCGACTAAATCGCCTATCGTTTGCCACCATCAAACACCGACCTGCTCGAAAGGGTGCGTACGCCTCGAGCACCCTTCTGCCGGTACCCCATCTCCAGGCTGGTGCCCTCGTGCAGCCGTCAGCGTAAATTATTAGCCGTCCACCTCGAATACATCCGCCACCGCCGGTACTTCTATTTTTCTCTCTTCCGAACTTTCTTTTTTTTTTTTCCCTTTTTTTCTCCTTTTTTTCTCCTTTTTTTCCTCTTTTTTTCCTTTTTTTCCCCCTGTTTTTCCTGCGAAGGATCGTCATACTGTAGGCCTACACTCCGCTAACGTCAATTTATTAAATTCGTTTTTCACGTTACCAACGGAAATGAGATGTTTTCAATGTTCGCAGTTTTGAGAAAGACGTTGTGGTGGGAATAATGACCACCGCGACTGACTCAATAATAAGGCGAACACCGCAAAGTACGACTGGCTTTTTATTTACTTATTTATTTATTTATTTATTTATTTATTTATTTATTTATCTATTTATTTATTTACATTATTCCAACGAGACTTATGAGTTGGAGAAAACAGTGTACACACAGAACAGAGATTTTGGGTTTCGAATCATCTGGCATCTTGGTGGTATCTACCCTTTTAGATTCCACGTTCTAAAAACATTGAGCATGAAGTTTGTCCAGTTTCTGGGTGCTGTGGAAAGCTATTCCACCTAATTGTTTACCTTTTTTATGAACCCTTTATGTACTTGAAGCAAGACATAAAGCCATCGACTCATTCTCATTAAGAGGCGAAATGGGCATAAGCTTTACGTCGATTAAACTCTTTGCGCTGAGTTTTTAATGGCGGAATAATGTTTTTATTATGTTTTCCAATGTATTTCGAATGTTTTTCTCACCTCAACTAAAACATTATTACTTGACATTCAGAATACGACGCAAATGTTTGTTTATATCATTTACGTCGATTAAGTTTGCTGAACTTGCTGAAGTAACTTAAATGACGTAAAATATTCGTGAAACAGCTACCCTGCAGTAATTCGACAAAAGCCTTCGAGTTACTAAGGAAGAGAAAAAGGGATCTTCTCAAGGCCAGGACCAAAACCAAGTATAGGGATGCATCATTGAGATCAGACTGAGACTGTGAAAACATGACCAAGACCAAGATTGAGATAGCAAGACTAAGGCTGGTATTCATAGTCAACACTAATTAGGCTTGTGACCAAGACCCTATTAATAATAAATAAAAAATTCGTAATAATAATCTTTATGCCTCGGTTGATTGTATTTTTCATTCGTAGACTAACTATACCACAGCTTATGTTTTTTTTTTTCCACAGCACATTTTGTAAACTTAAAATTAAATTTCTTCGCAGTACTAATTAATATATTTTTAATGTTTGTTCAATTCCCATTTTGTCATGCCAGCGGATACTAATTTGTGACATTTTATAATAATACATCTATTCTGATGGAAATTTTGTATATGATGCGTTGAGTTTTTTATTTATTGGCAATTGGCTATTTTTGGAGGTGTTAGCTGTCGTTTTAAAATAATAATCCCTCCAATTTACAAGTAAATACTGTGGTTCATATCTTTGCATTTATTTTGTATAAAGTTAACCATACCCAACATGGTTTACCTGGCTGACTATTAGTCGAGGGTGATAATAATTCTGTGGTTAATATCCTGTGTAAGTGATTTTTACTGAGGTTTTATGATGTTATAGTTGGTTGAAAGAATTTGTCAGGACTGTGGGTAGTTGGGGTATTATGTGCCCCCTGTCATACCACACTAACCTAAGGGACAGTTTCAAACTTGCAACTTTCAGCTGTATAATTCGTTAAAATTAATTTTTTTTTTGTAAACATCTTCGCATTCGGAGTCTACGGTAGGGGTTAAACAAAAATTACGATCATCAGATTCGCATAACTGTAACTCTTACCATCGTAACTCTCATTTATGTGTGTTATACGACATGTAGGTGTCTGGTTGTGTGCATGTGAAATGTATTGCTCACACACACACAACCGCACTATTTTATGTTTGCACATCAATCCTTCATGAGCATGCCCCCGCAGAACTCACACTTTTTTTCTTATAATTTTTCTGTATTTTTTCTCAGGAAACTACATTTTTCGGATAATTTTTTTTTCTTAGTTTTGCTGGGTTCAAAAACAGGCCCTTGGGTTAGTGAACACTTAGTTCAGAGTTAGTCTTAACTATGAATACCAGCCTAATACCAGTATTTACACCATGAGTGAACATTACAAAGATAAGACTAGGATCAAGTAAGGTATAGGGTCTCCTAATTATATTAGTTCCCTAATTACATCACTAACAAATATCTTGGAAACTACTGAACTAATTGTAGCAAAAAAAATAAGGGGTTGTCTAAAAATTTATGTGATCTATGTGTTTTAATGTTATTATGCTGAGAACAAAAAAATATTTTTGAGTTTTTTGCAGAAAAATCGAGTGGTAATACTAAAATTTTCTATTGAAAATTCATGCACTGAATTTCATGTTCAGGTAGGTAAGTTCTGTGTAATTATGTTTCATCTTCTTAATTTTATTCTCTAATTATTATTCTTGTAGATAATTATTGGAAGTTTTATTTTGGCTATTGCAACTGAAAATACTGAAGAAAATATTATCAATTGTGGGTTACTAATTATTATGCCACATAAAAAATTTCTGTAAAATATATTTAATGTTACAGTGGAGATGACTCGCAGGAATTCCTAGAAACAAGATCAGTTGAAAAATAAGCTGATGTCAAAACATGACTATCAATACATAAATATAGTGAGAAGAAGATGTTTAGTTTGCAGTAATCAACATATCCAAATTTAATTTTACAGAGATTATTACATTTTTGCGCTCATTCTTCCCCAATATCTGTGTGGAATACCTTGTCGTGAATAGGATTCTAAACAAGAATCTAGCCAACAGCTATTTGCATGTTCTGCCACTTTACACATAAATGTATGAGGGAGCCAAAATCTCAGAAAACACTGGTAATTTTGTTGCCGGTTTAGTGGGATTTTATAGTCGACTCTATACACGCACACAGACTCACATATGTACATACAGGGTGATGGATGACATCACGAACCATTCAAAAACTCCATTTGGTGCGTAATGTTTTACATCAACGTGAAAATTATGCCACTGTCGATGAGTATTGACTCACCATAAGAAATATCATATTAAACAAAAAAATTAGATGTATTTAGTACAATTACATGCAAATTTGAGTATATCTTCATGAAAAAAAAAAATTATTTTCTTTCAAAAGCAAAATTAATAGATACAATTTCACAATAAATGCTCAAATAACCCACCCTCTGCTGCTACACAGTACTCTAGGCAATGATACATTTCATTTTGGACATTTCTTAGCTGGAGGTTGGAAATATTACCACAGCACTCCTCAATAGCAGCATGTAAGGCTGCAATATTGGGAAAAGGAGCAGTTTTGTAAATTGTTAAGGTGATTTGAACCCCTTAAAAAAAATGTAGTGGATTGAGGTCAGGAGATCGGGGAGGCCATGACAGTGGTTGTTCATGAGTACCAATAACCTTATTTGGAAAACTCTCTCAGAAAAGTTGTTGCAAGATGAAAATTTTGAGCAGGACGACTGTCATGTTGATACCACAGTTCTGTTCCTACATCTGCAGCTAATAACAGGTCACTGATATCTGTTTCTAACAGCTGCAAATATTTTTCACCATTCAAGGTTCCATCAATTACTACAGGACCCGGCAAACTCTGGTTCACTATGCCTACCCACAAATTTATTTTCCCTGGATACTGTGTATGTGCAGGGTATATCGCGTGTGAGTTCTCCTGTGACCACATCCGTACATTTTGCTTATTTGAGGCATGGTGTAATGTAAATGAAGCCTCATATGTGAATACAATATTCTGCAAGAATGTAGGATCTTCTTCATAAATCTCAAAGGCTGCTGTAGCAAAGGCCATAGGCTTTTCACAGTCAAGGGCAGTTAGTTTATGATGGATATGAGGCTTATAACAGGTGTATTCATTCGTCTTTAAAATACGCCATGCAGAGGACTGGTTCAAACCAGTTTGCCTGGACATTTGTCTGGTGCTAGCTCTTGGATTCGTATTAACAGATGCCAGGACCACTATTTCATTGGCTGACTCTCACTAAGGGAGTTTCTTACCTTTTTGATGGTACTCCAAACATCCTGTTCTTTTGAATCGTTCACAGCACCTCATGATTGTTTTGTGTTGTTGTTTAGATCTTGTTGGAAATTCATTATGAAATAGTTCACTCACTTCACGGTAAGAATAGCCACCAAGATATTTAGTAATCCAAAAAACTTTTTCCTGGGTAGAATACATTAGAAATAAAATTTACACAACTCAATTCTATTACAAATATTCAAGTAACTAACAGGTTCCACTCGATAAACTAGTGAATGCCAGATAAACTCTCTTATCGCTTCTTTAATTCGTATTGCACTTTAACAGTTTTTATCGTGGATGGTGTCATGGCTGTGGCCACGAGTCCTGTGCGCACTGGCGATGCGCAGAGGACTCGACATGACTGTAGATACTGGGTTGAGGCGACGCCAACCAGTTGTCTAGCAGCGAGGCGAGAGCTAAGGTGTGTGACAACGAGATATTTTATTCGTCCTTGTGACGTTAAACCAACATAGTAAACTCCTCCACTACATGGTAGCAGGAGCACAGTGTTTTTCACTGGACCTCGAATTCAATAATTCGTTTTCAATCGAAATTTAATTTCGCAAATCGAAACTTAGTTTCGGAAATCGAAAATTAATTTCGCAGATCGAAACCTGGTTTCGAAAATCGAATATTAATTTTGAATATCGAAATCCAATTTCGAAAACCGAAATTTAATTTCGAACCCACACGCTTCCACTAGTCAATGACTCTCATCCGTACGTAGTACGCACTTAACAGTCTCGTTAAGAATTAACCTAACAGTTAATCCCAAACCTAAACAGTTTGACTTATTCGAGACTGAACTTCAATTCAGTTATATTTCCCTATACCCCGTATAGTAATACATTTCCTAATTGTTAATTAGTATAGAAATGACGTTCGTAATTGCCGCTAATACAAAGCTGACAAAAAAATAATTCACAATTATTTTTCCGCCGCCCCCAGCGCCATTTATTACGTATATTATTCCAGGAATAATATATATCGAATTCAAAAATTCGTACTAAAAATATTTAGGCTGTATCAAATACAGAAAACATCGCTAAGTGTTAGCGCATATGGTACATCCGTCCTTCAAAACGAGAGAGATGGAGAAAAATATATTGCTATCCCTATGTCTCTCACACTCACGTGTTTCACAATACGTTACAGAAAAGAGACACAAATACCATCCTTTTCAATCAAATTTCTGAAGAAATGCAGCGATCGTGTTGAAAACAAAAGATTTGTGACAACCAATTGGCTCTCACCAGCCGATGGATGGTTGAAGATCGTATGAATTTTTTGTGGGAATACACACACATACGCAAAAAGGATCGTAATCCTTTACGCATTTACGCACACAAATGTAATTTATGCATCACGCTGCAGCAGCAGCGACATCAGCGTGTTTAACACGACGTACCCAGGGTGTACGAATAGATTCACGATCAAAATCACTTCTTGTCAAATTGTGATCGAGTTCATTGTGCGTTTTCGCAACTGATCGTGTTTTGTTTCATAAATTTGCAATTGATTTTCAATTTTGGCTATTTCTAGCCAATTTTTTCGTAATTAATTACGCGATTTGTGGAATTCATTCCCCCCGGAGTGTAGTGGTGTAGTTTCCGAAAGGTGCAGCCACTTATTCACAAGTAAACCGTAAGTACACTTACGAAAATTTTAATCTTTAGTATATCTTCTAAAGTGCCTCCATATTTTAAATATGCATTCGTAACCCATTGTTACGAGCCTAAATTATAGGTATGCGGACTCTAAAAATTAATTCCTATTGTAGTGTTACCAAATTTCGTAATTCCAATAGCCAGTCCGCAAATTTATAACCAGCTAAGATCGCATATCGATCTTAGCAAAAATATTTAGTTAATATGTGCGTAATTTAATTACGAATCGAAGTCGGTTTGTCGCCCCTGGGTCACGCCAAAATTATTTTTGGAGAATAGAACCTGGGACTTCAAATTGAATTCGAATAATGTTATTCGTTTGTAAAAACTCAAAAACGATGTTTTCGCCCACGGGTCATGCCCGATTTTTCATTTTTTCTAAAAACATGGAAAAAATTTCGAAAACATCTTTTTCGCAAAACTCGAAAACGACGTTTTCGCCCACGGGTCATGCCCGATTTTTCGTTTTTTCTAAAAACTTGGAAAAAATTTTGAAAACATCCTTTTCGCAAAACTCGAAAACGATGTTTTCGCCTACGGGTCATGCCCGATTTCTGGTTTTTTCAACAAAAACACATGATACACAGTAGAAATTTGTAACAAAAGTTACGCAATCCTACTGATGCGAATAAATTAATTTTTTTTCCCATTCTTGGTCTGTTCTTAGAACATGAGTAATCAAGAAAAAAGCACGTCGCGTAGCGACGATATCGATGTCCTCCTCGACCCCGAATCATTATTGATGGAAGAGGAGGAACAAACCGAAGCGTCAACGCTACATCAGCAAGACGCAACCCCAGCGCCACAACCGCGCTGGGCAGATGAAATCGAAATCAAAGAGCTGCGGAGAGCGGCGGCTATACTGCCAGGCACGCAGCAATCACCGGGTCACCCGACACCTATGCCTGAGCGAATGGACGTACAGCCAAGAAGCCGAGCGTCCACGCACGGAACGAGCGACGTCACCGATAGTGACGATGAGCGAGAACAATTTGTCGCGGTACTCGAAGACGCAGAAGAGTACGCAAAATCGCTCAACAGAAAACTCGAGTGACCCCACGTACTGCAGTACAAAATAAACGCACTGTCCAACGAAGACAGTGCGATCGAGGCCACCATAAGGGACCTCAAATACGTACCTCGAGGCCTCGCAAGGGAAACCTTGCGTAGGGCCAGACAGGTCAAGCGAAAGCTGCTGGTTCTACAATTGACAATAAAATCAAATGTCCAGCAGCATCAATCTCAGCACCAATCACCATTTGTACCGGAGGTACGGGAAGACGCTACTGAGAAGCGTCGCCGGGAGGAACAGGAACGCTGGGACGCTAGGGCTTTAGAGCTAGCGAGGGAGCTGGGGGATGCTCTGCGTAAAGAGGCCAACGCCCGTAAGGTGTTGACCTCCTCGCAGAAAAAAGTCCGCAAGCTCTCCGCTAAGGTACATGAAGACCTAGGCGTCCAAGCAGCGGAATTCATACACCAGTACCTCCCGGACGCCACCAAAGCAACCGAACGCGAACGTTCGCCACCGCCACCACCACCAGCGGCTTCGGAGCAACAAACCCCAGCAAGGGGAGAACGGGGCCAGCCAGGAATGGTGATAGGTAATGAAAATTCAAATTCATTCGAAAATATAACGTTTCTTGAATTAAATGAGGGTGAACCTAGCCTCAAAAGGTGATGTTCCCACCAACCCTCCTTAACTCAAACTAATTCTCAAACACTCGACACGTCGTGTCGCGAGCTATCACAAAACCCGATAGAAAATGAAACACCCCTAGCAGTAGCGATGGACTCCAACCCCATCGAAAAACCACCATCTGAAAACTATATTTCGAAATGTTGGGAACATGATCCAAAAGATCAAGTTGATGCCGGGTTTGCAAACCTCAAACCTCCTAAATTCTATTTAGAAAAGTGGGATGGTGATATTCTAGGCTATCCTGGGTTTATTAACGGATTTAACAATTACGTTAATAAACGAAAAGATATCGCTATCCCACAAAAATCAACCTACTGCAAGGGGCCCTACTGAAATTCTTGGTAGAGAAAATAAGTCATTTTTCCCCAGATAACGTTGGCTACATCCAACGCCTAAAATTCCTAGATAGTAGGTATAGGGACGAATCCAAGATTCGAGCTGAAATGTGGCTAAAAATAACCGCATACACAACAACCACTAACGACACAACGTCAATACTAGACACGTTAGACACCCTTACCATTATGGTAGACAGGTATCGCTTACTTGCGAAAGTAATCGATGAAGAACAACTATTCAATATAGTAATTAAAAAATTTCCTCCCCGATCATACCAAAATACTTTAAAAAGTAGCGAACGCAATGTTAAACATTTGTTCGTAGTTAGATCGTTCATTAAAATTAGGAAATTATCGGAGCCTATCTGTACCTCTGTACCAAAAAAGGTCGATAAACCTAATCCACCCCCACAAAATAAAAATTCCTCTCAACCTAAAGGCAGGAGAAATTTTGCGATAATTTCTTCAGAAAAGAAACCGAACGAAAGAGGACAGAATAAATCCAATCCTCGAAAGCAACCAGCACCACGTTCGAATCACACAAAGTATAGGGATACTAATGAATCTCTATCTACCACAGATGCAGAGGGGATCTTATGGGTCCAGCTCCCATCCGGCCAACGCATACCAGCGTCAACTGTGCGTATGCCGCTCATTCCAAACACACCCTGTATTTTCTGCAAAGGTGACCATCACGCTCACCTGTGCAGAAAAAAGAGTACGTTGGAGTCCCGGCGCGCACTCTATGACCGCTATCAGTTATGCCTACGATGCGCAACATCGCATACCAGTACCAGGTACTGCAAAGCGCTACCACCCGCAAACTGTCGATGGTTCCAATGGGGAAGTAGCGAGCACCATTCGAACTTATGCCCTGTGATCGATTATCCGATCACGGAGGGCAAAGTAGCGGCATGGATCGAGCAGTTGAAGGACTGCAAGCAATACTTGCCAACAGGTAACCTGTTTGATAAACAGAAACAAAAATTATCTGTACTCGATCCTAAACAAACTGTACAATTACAGACGACGGCAGCTTCCGAAGAAGAAATCGGTAGTCTCGTTGCGCAGTAATGCCAAGAGGATGAGAACCTGAGTTCCGTGTCCGCAGTTCCAGTGTTAAGTGAGTGCCTATCATTTTTTACTACTAAAGATAATGACGCTAATTTCTTAACGTTTTCATCGTACATTCTCGCTCCAAATGCCAAACAACCAGTGAAAATTAACGGCTTTTTTGATTGCGGAAGCAAACATAGCTATATGTTCTACACATATGCCTATAAACACCTCAGAGAAAATTTTTCTGAGTTTGCAGAAACAATCAAATTTCAAGGCCTAGCTAGACAAACGTCAAAACAAATTCGCACACAAATTGTAAAATTTGAATTATTCAAACGCGATGGAACTAAGGTTCAAATGGAAGCCAATACGGTTCCACACATCGCGAATAACCTATCCAAATTTGATTTTGACAAATTCAAAAACTGTTACCCACGATATTCCAATATCGACTTTTCTGGCTTGGACCGAGAATCTACGATACACTTATTAGTTGGTAACAATTACATGTGGTCGTTTATAAAGCACATTAAACAGTTATCACCAACCCTGACCTTAATCGAAACAGATTTTGGAAAAATGTTAGGAGGATTCTTAGGAAAACCAACCGAATGTGACGCATTCGAACCATCATTTTTCACATCACCTGAAAGTATCAAAAATTTTTGGAAATTGGATACCCTAGGTATCGAAACCAAAAACCTCGTTGAGGACGATGCCGAAACTGAAGCATTGCACTTATTTTATAAAAATATAAAATTAGTGAACAACCGATACCAAATCAGGTGGCTATACAAATATAGCCCACCACCATTAGTCAACAATAGACAGTTAGCATTCAAACAATTAGAAAGGCAATTGCCCAAATTGCAGAAAAATCCAGAATTTTTCGTAAGATACGATCAGTATTTTACCTCACTAATCGATTTAGAAATGATCGAACCTATCGAAAACGATAGACCCGCGGAAGTAGTACACTACTTACCACATAAGGGTATCTACGATCCAACAAAAAGCACTCCACTTCGAGTAGTTTTTGACGGATCGGCCAAAACAAAAAAGTCTAACTTGTCATTAAATGATTGCATGCACAAAGGGGAAGTACTATTAGCTGATCTAATAGCAATGCTTGTAAGCTTTCGTAAGAATCCTTATGCAATAATCGCTGATATTAAAAAAGCGTTTCATCAAATTGGATTGCACACTGATGACAGAGATGTCACACGTTTCCTGTGGATTAAAAATCCTAACAATCCTATGAACAATAACAATCTAGTTACATTTAGATTCTGTCGTGTTCCCTTCGGAATCATAACGGCACCATTCTTACTCGCAGCATTGCTATTACATCACTTCCGATTGGTCGACATGGAGTTCCATGACAAGTTCTTAGAACGATTTTACGTTGATAATTTAATTGTTTCCGTACCAACGTACGAAGAAGCTATAGATTTATACATAAAATCGAATAAATTATTCAATGATATCTCCATGGAACTCGCCCAATGGGGCACCAATTGTAAACAGCTAAGAAAAAACTTTAACCCACAACACGCATTGAGCAACCCAATTATAAAAGTGCTTGGCCTATATTGGGATATGGACCATGATGTACTTTACATGCCCAAACCAAAACCGTTTACGTCTTCATGGACGAAACGCACATTCCTTAGGGTATTATCATCATTTTATGACCCTTTAGGTTGGTTTGCACCAGCATTCGTTCCGTCGAGAACGTTCATGAAAGTACTCTGGTCCAAGGGATTGAAATGGGACGAAAAAATCCCAGACGATCTCGAACCAACAGCCACTGAGATAATTACTGATCTCAGCAATAGTCTAAACTATTGTATACCTAGACAATTCTATCTAGGCTCTTATAATCCGAATACCTACCAACTACACGTATTCGTAGATGCATCACAAGTAGCGTACTCAATGGCAATATATATCAGATTTAGCAATACTAAATCGAATTGTCATGCAGTACGATTTGTAACAGGAAAATCACGCATAACACCTATGCGACCAATAACAATTCCAAAACTCGAATTGATTGCAGCACTTTTAGGTGCACGTGGACTACGTTCCCTACGTAAACTGCTCGGTTTACAGAATGCACCAACATTCTTGTGGTCTGATAGCAAATGTGTTCTCACATGGCTATTAGAAAGAAAAGCCCATCCACAATTCGTAAAAAATAGAGTCGACGAAATAAAAAGTATAAAACCTGTCGAATATAGATATGTCCCATCAACGGACAATCCAGCTGATATTGGCTCACGTGGTTCCTCTATCCATGAACTCTCCGAATCACTTTGTTGGTCCGCTCCAACTTGGCTATCCCAAGATGAAAAATCTTATCCAAAAACCGATTTGAATATAATCGAAAGTCTAACAGTATTTCATACAATGAAAGAAGTTTTATCTTCAACTTCTAAACAATCCGTATCAATAACACTTGATGACGAATCAATTTTTGACAAACGTCATCCTGCCAAATATTTAAGGCAGATGAAATCTGCAAAAAGATTCATCCCACTCTTCTTCATTGGTCCAAATACAGATCAATGTGAAGTAACACTACCAGAACCTGAAGTTCTGTCGCAGCAGTGGATAGCAGATCCACCGAACCAAACTCAGCCACTTGATTTGACAACTACCAAATCATGCTATATTCCGAAAGATGAAATACCTTTCGAAAGTTTCATACATCTACCATTGAACACTCCATTCAACATAGATATAATGAAATATAATACTCTATCTAAACCCGTACACACACTTCTACAATGTATAGAAGCCGTACGACGATTTAGTAAACAACGAATAAGGAGGAAAAGATTAATTTCACCTTATGCATCGTTAGATTTCACCTTTCATTTTGCTCTACTCTGTTTCATTAGAGCTGACCAAAAGAAATACTTCGCAAAACTACTCGAAGTATTAGAAAAACGAAATCACCCTCCGTACATCCTGTATGAAAAATTTCATATCCTGATTGATCCATCTGGGATATTACGTACTGTAAATTATCTACCCGATATTGAGTACGCAAGAGACATGCTATCACCAATACTGATGCATCCTAAGTCTCACTTAACAAAATTAATTCTGATGCATACGCATCTGAAAAACGTACACTCTGGTACAAAATTTACCATAGCGGACTTTAGAAGACACTATTTTGTGCCAAAATCACTAAAAGTGTTACCTCAAATTCTAAAGAAGTCATGCACGCTATGCAAAAAAGCTGAAACAAGACCGTTTAAACAACCATCTTTTTCAGCTTTACCAGACTTTTGTCTGGTACCTTTCGTAAATCCATTCACCTATACAGGTGTGGACATATTTGGCCCGTTCATGGTATTTGACAAATACCTGCCAAAAACAAAAGCACAGTTGGTAACCCCAACTACAACACCCGTTAAAAATTGGGTGTTGATCTTTACGTGCCTGTCCACGAGAGCAGTACACTTACTCTCAGTGTCAAATTTGACAACCGAGGACATCTGGACAGCGTTCTTAACGTTTTTCGCAGATAAAGGCACGCCAAAAGTTATCCTATCCGATAACGCAGCGCAATTCCACTTAATTGCGACGTACTTACCAGAGTACTGGAAAACGTTCTCTGAAGAACGTAAAATAAACCCTAGCTTAGATGAAAGGGGCATTAAATGGCACTTCATCCCAGCTAAAGCACCATGGTATGGTGGAATTTATGAAAGACTGATCGGCATTATAAAACAAGTGTTCTATATAGTCCACGGTCATCGGTCAATCTACAAACATACCTTTCAAGCAAGCTTGAAAGATATACAAACAATGATCAACCGAAGGCCACTATGTCCATCTCCGGATGAGTTAGACCAGTTGACATTGACACCCGCACATTTCCTGCGGGCAAACTTAGGTTACCTAAGTAACCCGATTAAAGAATCGAACAAAGACCCAACTCCTACAGCAAAACAGCTTATGGAGATTTGGAAGCTCGACCAAGATTACCTAACAAATCTTTGGCTAACCTGGAAGAGACAATATCTCTTATATCTAAGAGATAGACCACCAACTGCCCTATCCAATCCGGGGCTCACGGTACCATTTGTACCGAAAGTAAACGATATAGTACACGTTTTGGACTACACATCCAAACCTAGCGTTTCCAAACTTGCTAAAATCATTGATTTAGAGAAATCTAGTGATGGACAAGTGCGTCACGCAAAAATAGAATTCTCAAGCAAGCAAATATCTACAAGACCCCTCAAGTTCTTGGCTCCATTGGAGTTAGATGACAGAGACGTAGATAAACTCGATACGTAGTATCGTACCTCCGATAGATCTCTCCTGATTATGACAAAAATAGACTAGACTGACAAGCCAATTTACTGACTTTGGGGTACGCCATAATTGGACACTATACTCCTAAAAACGGTATAACTACGATTTTTTGGCACCCACTATTACTGCATGTGCTTTATAATCAGCTTCGGGTAATAGGTGGCAGAGTGCACTACTTTAAGCATCGTCGATGCCTATACGACTCGCTAATTCCCAACTATTCCTTTTACAGAATCTGTGATCTACGGCCAATAACTCGTCTCATCCTCAATGATGCAGCGTCCGGCGATCGAAAAGAACTTTCGTTGAAAGTCTCTTTTTCCCTTGTCACCGTTACGACGTAACGTCAGATAAAGAAGAAAAAATTTGTTCCTATTTTCTTATTTCTGTATATACCTATTTTTACATGTCCTTATATTATAATTGTTATGTTTGTTGTTCTTAATAATAAAATAACATTTTATATATAAACATGTTCGTCTAATCTTTTTAGATTTCAGGAGAATCTTCGGAGGTGGCCACCGATGGCCACCCAGGAACACCGCCCCCAGTGTCATAGCTGTGGCCACGAGTCCTGTGCGCACTGGCGATGCGCAGAGGACTCGACATGACTGTAGATACTGGGTTGAGGCGACGCCAACCAGTTGTCTAGCAGCGAGGCGAGAGCTAAGGTGTGTGACAACGAGATATTTTATTCGTCCTTGTGACGTTAAACCAACATAGTAAACTCCTCCACTACAGATGGTGCGTCAATACTCATCGACAGTGGCATAATTTTCACATTTATGCAAAACATCACACACCAAATGGAGTTTGCGCACCACCCCATATACATTTGTATATGTGTCGAGAAAGTGCTTCATTTCTTATTAGTAACAGCCACACTATCTACAAATTTCCTTTGAACGTTGGACGTTGGACCTGGTAAAAAAATTATTGAAAAACCTAGAACAATAGTGTTTTACTATGTGAATACAGTGAAAATACGCTACGAATGTACCTACCTAATTTTTTTGAACGTCACTGAAAAATGATTGAAGTTCAGACACCAGATGCTCACCACAGCAAAAAACTTTAAGACACATAGTTCCTATTAAAATATTACGCTTTTAGCGTTTAGGTCAAGTGGGCCGACAGTATTTGCAATGACAAATAATTTCTTTGTCATAATTTAGCCTTTTGTGTTTGTTTTCGGAAAGTTCAAAAGCACAAAAAGATTTTATCAATTTTGACTACGGATGGACGGTCCTATTTTTTTAGATTATCATTTTTCCTCTCAACCCGTTAACGACAATTACAATCATCGACATCGACAGATTTAAACGATACGACTGGCAACTCCATGGAAAATGACAAACTGCAGAAACACGAATATAATCTGGGCGTACAATCGTGTAATAACGAAAGTTTTTTAATTAGCTCTAATGGAAATGTTACGCTGCGGCATAAAAACGGGGAGGGGATGCGTTATTTGCGCATTGATAAACTCGCCTTGGCGTTTAAGACGAAACTTTAAAATCGACCAAAAAGTTTTAAATCTTAACGAATACGCTCTTCTCTCGCAGTCGTTCTTCTAACCTATCTTATCTACATAATCGCAAATCTACGGCCACTGGAATACAAAACTCGTTGGGGATGATTTTTCCACCACCCTTTATATACACGAAAGTTTCCGCCCTGCTAATAAGTACATAATATTAAATTTATTAACATTTCAAGTAAAATAACGCAGAACGCATAAGCGAATGAACGAGTGCAAAATTGCGGATGCGAAAATCCGAAGTACAGCCATTAGCCTACACCTATTATTAAGTAACCTACAGAAAGAAAAAAATATTGCTCAACGTAGAAAAAAAAAAAAACAAAAGAAAAAACGAATGAATAATATTTAACAGTAAAATCGTTTCGTTTTGACCAGTCAGCATTAAAATTTTTATAATAGTAACACGCATATTAAACTTTCTCTGGCGTTTTCCTGCGATAAAAAAAAATGAAAAAGAAATTGTTTTAATGTAATTCTGTGTTTTATTTTTCCCTCATTTTATACGCACTTTTTCAGCACGCTCATCTTATTTTGTATTTTTCTTCCTAATAAATTAACTTACGCTCGAAATAGCAAAAATATAAATCAAACAAGCTGAAAATATTTAGCATTTTTAATTGATACTTTCGATTAAATTCTCGAAACGAAAGAAAAATACATTAATCGACAGAAACTTCCACTGGCGCAACTTTGATCTCCCCTCAAAAGGAAAAATCCTTATTCCATTTCCACGGCAGTGATTCGAAAATGAGGTAAATAAAGAGTCGGTTCGAGAATTTTTGAAGGCGAAAAAAGTTCTTGATACTTTTTTCCTTTCGTTCACTCAAGGCCGTTGTAAACGTCGCAAAAACAAACTGTAGAAAAATAAGCAGCAGGCCTCTTCACGAGAATTTGCCATACGGAGAATGATAATATTTGAACCCGAGTAGTCCGTTGCTCTGGGCTAAAATAAAAACAACAGAAATTGCAATCAATTAGGAAACTGAAGTGAAGCAAGTTGTACTTCTTCAGAATTCAAAGGTTAAATTGGGGTTTTATTATCGTACTTAGTTTCCCTATTGTCTTGTTGCATATTTTGGGTGCACAAATAAAACGCCATTTTCAGTATCATTTGCACCAATGTTTTAAGGTGGTTTTTCGAGCACCTACCTAAAATTTTGAAAATGGAAGCTGTGGTCCGTGGCCATGCTTGGCACTCACGACTGGTGAGTGTGACGGACGGACTTATTCGCTGTCCACAATTAATGATTGTGGCCCGTGACTGTTGCTGGTTGCCAAGATTAAGACGGATTTTTACAGCTATATGTTCAGTATCTCCGGTACATAAATGAAGTTAATGAATGAGATCAATATCGCCATGGTCAATGTCTACAATGGGATATTATGGTCGTAGTGGCGACATATTCATCGACCATGATTCATGGTCATAGCCGGTGACTATAGATAGTGGTTTTAAATGATGAAAAGAATGGCTATAGCCGTATTTAGTCGCATTAGTTGCCTATCATTCGTGGTTTTCTGCGTACGCCATATTTCAGCGGATAAACATTAGCCATTTTGTTTCCACATTCGAATCACTGATTTACACATCAGTCAAAATAATTTTACGATTTATCATAAGGAGTAAATGTTTTGCCATGTCTGATTGTTTTTTGCACAATGTTACCTTCAGAACGAAGCAAATTAAAATAATTTTTGGGTTGTGCATTCTCATTTGAAAGGGTACATTGTGCATTTCAACATTCGTAACCCATCAATAGCAACGTTTAACACTTAATACTACAACATCGTAATAAAAACGTTTTGTGCACGAAACGAAAAACATTTATATTTCCCCAATAAATTCGTTGGGAAACATGATATTGTTCGATATTTCCAAGTAGGTACCAATCAAATTGCAAGATTACAACTTAATAAAAAAAATTTAAAAAAAAAGGAAGAAAAACTCTACAGAAGAATACGAAAGATATTTGATTTTTTTCATATCAAAAGTAATGTTGAAATAGGAATAATATCTACCTTTTAAAATCTAAAAAAGAGTGAAAGAGAGGACCGATACCAAAAAAGTTGCAAACAGAGAGAAAAATTGTATTTACTTATTGACTGAATAACATTTTTTTGTTGTAGCGAATTTTCTTTTCATCGAATATTCAATTCCTCAGCTTCCGAAACATGAATCGATGGAAGAATACATTATCCAACAATTTGAACGGAAATTAGGTACTTACTTAATTGATTTGTGACCACAGAATCAATTTATCCTCAACTATCGGAAAATTAGCGGAGATTCGTTCAGTCTTATGATAACACTCATCTTCCTGTAAAAGGGGTTTCCTAAGAAGCCCCATGAACGTTAAAACAGTAACATAGTGAATGTTAACCCGAATAAAAAGTGCTTAATAAACGTAAGTCTGGTTCATAGGTCAAGGAGCCAGATAATATATTCAAAGCATGATTCAGAAATTCTCTATAAAATTGTTATTCGATTAAAACCTTCATACTAATTCACTTTTTAGAATAAGTGTACACAAGACAAGAGTAATAAGACTTCCTCATTTTTTGTCTTTTTTTTTTAAATTATATACAATATGGCTAATTCACTCTGAAAGAAACGATGTTAAAATGGAACGAAAAAATAATAATTAAAAAATAAAATCACAAAAAAATAGTGTTTTACTCAACTAGTTAGCAAAATGAGTACCTATGTGAAATGGCTCCTTTTCATTTTTACATTTTGCAACTTGTATATGTGTAAACGGTGTTGTGAAGAAATAAACGAACAGTTGAAAAAAAACTCATTTCTACACTGTTTCTACACTAGGTGAGGAAATGAAAATATCATTTTCTTGTTCCTAACTGCTTCGGAAATCTCGTATATTTCTAATCAAAATCGATTTAATAATAACCTCTTTTTGGTTTATGAATTGAGAAAAAAACTTGTCTCAACTCATACACCAAAAAAAAGGTTATTGAATCGATTTTGGTTTATAAAGTTTGAGATTTCCAAATTGATTCGGAACATTTAAAAAAAAATTTCATTTCTTCACCAGTGTACAAATGAGTTTTTTCTTAACTTTTTGCTTGTTTCTTCATTGAAAAATTCTCCATGCACCATTTACATTTATACACAAGTGGTTCAATGTCAGTATAGAGAAGGGGCTGTTTTGCACAGTGTTCCTCTTAAAAAAAATATTTTACATCTCCCTAATTATTTAATTATTTAATAAAATTCTCTTAATTAAAGAAATTGACAAATATAATCGAATAAATAATAACCTCTGTTTGGTGGATGTGTTAAAAAAATATCGTACTCGACTAGTTAGCCACTCGTGATAATCAACTCTTTGCGATTACAGCACTCGCCTGCGGCTTGTGCTGCATCTACGCAACTCATCGACAATCGCTTGTTTTGCTAACTAGTTGAGAAAAATACTATTATTCTATTAAATATTCGATCACTGGTCTCTGGAATGATAAACCATGCCATATGGTAGAGAGCTACGGTTCCCCCTTTGAACGTTACTATATACAACACCACACTAAAAACATTTATGATAACACAAATAATAATATCCTCTTTGGCTGAAGGTAGACACTTTTACAATATTATTCTTTCTTAGCCTTAAGCAAATGCTCATAAACATTAGTGAACATTTCGTTTATATCTACCTCCCACTCATTCCATTTTCGCCATCTTTCACAGAGACCTCCCAATCGAAAACGACATTCTCTTTTTTTTCTTTCATTTCTTATCATCTCAGTTCCCATTTTCTCAACTTTCTTCCATGGAAGATTGAATTCACTGGTCTTTTCCCGCCTTCACTTTCTCGCCTTTCTCCTTTTCCCGTTAAGACGATGTCCACAGAATTATTTAGCTAATAAGATTATGAAGACTGTACGCCTTCCTGCGACAACCAGTGTGTTGCTACCTCTTCCCTTTTATTTTGACAAACACCGACTTTTTCAACCTTTACCCACTTCTTATTACGATTTTTCTGTTTTATTCACTCATCATTGTACCTACCTTGTCCATGGAACATTACTTAATTATGTATTTCGTTGAATGTGAATTTTATGTATTAAACGTGGTCATTTTTATTACGATATTTTGGTTTTTTCAAGGTAATAGGCTAAATGCGAAGGTGTTTTCTTTAGCTTCGACTAATGTTCATTTAACGAGGTGAGGTCTACGGAACGTAGCCGAGTCTGTGCTTCAAAAATATAAAAAATAATTCACTGGTGGTGTGAGTTCGAGTCCAACAGACACTTGGCAGGCTATACTTACACGTTGGGCAATGGTAATTCTGCGGCCACTGTCCAGTGCGTTCAGATTTGGAATACCGTCGGTATTGTCGTAAGCGAATCTGGCGTACCGCAGTGTACTAATCAAGTACTCAAGTTGGAGACGCTTCTCACGAAGCACCCTGCGTAAAGGTAAGGTTGTAAGTTAAAAACGTTGCAATTTCACGCAGCCCAACAATCAGAATATTTCGTGCATCACTACGGGTGACTGTGTATAGGTACTACACCCACGTCAATATTTACAATAAAATAAAAGTTTTCAATTACCAGAAATAATTTCACCGTCGTCGTAATCATTGTTATTTTCAGCGTATCACTCGTATTAATAATTGAATTTCAATAAACAACGCAACCTGACGCGAGGAATGTTTCAAAATTTGCCTGCTATCCACAGCTGAGCATCGCTCTATACGCCTATAATATTATTATGTATTTTATCGTAATCGTATAAAATTAGCGTTAGGTTACAGCTGGAAAGCGAATTTTAAATAACGATCTCGTTTAATTTTCAACACGACCGTCTGCGAGACAAATTGCCCATTTCTGCTCTCATTTCATTTAATTTCGTTCACAAAGCATGGAACAACGTGGCGAAGAATTTGTTAATTTTTGCCAGGTGTAAGTGACAGGTCGTTTTTTCTACTTTCTTCCTTTTTTCTTTTTTTTTTTTTTTTTCTTTTTTTTTAATATTGTGCTGGAAGGGTAGAACAACATTGATCTTGGAAAGAAAGAGAGAAAGGAAAAGAGAGAAAAAAAAGGAAGAAAGAAAGAATGAAAGAAAAAAAGCGATTGAAAATAACTCGAGCTAAAAAGTCATTAGCCTAAACGCTTCGATGTGATGAAATCTTCGACGTGCATCCCACTCGCGTCCATTTCGAACTTTTCAGCCGCATTCGCACCCACATTCCGGTTCGAATTTTCATTCACTACGAATTCATTCGAATCGAACGTATAAATTATTCCATCGAAATGAGTACCTAATGTGGTATATTGTTTTTTTTAGCATCTTGTGGCCATATGTGGGTACGGTTAACAAGCGTTTTTGTCGCCGTCCAGTTTGCGAAATTTTCACGGATTCTGACTAAAAAACAGTCCAACTTTAGAAAATCGTCGACTGATCGAAGGCTGGTGTGTGTGTTCACCGATGTATTACAGGAGTTGGGTACGAATTTAGATAAAAGATTTGTTTTTCCTTATTCCTGTTTTTTTTCTGTGTGTGTGTGTGTGTGTGTGTGTCTCACCCTCTACATTTCCTCTATCAGGTCTCGATAATTTGTTTTTTTTTCTCATTGTTTTCTTTCACTGGAAAGTGTAGGTATTCGGCAGCTATATATATATATATATATGTACATATATACTAACTTGTCAACGACAGCTTATTCCTCTATCAATGAGTAAGGTATTTTAGAGCCTGCGCTCGATTGGTTAGCGAACACAGCAACGACTATGCGGTGCGGTCGTCGTCGCCGAACAAAAACAAAAACCATTTCAGTTTTGTAAATGAATTCGGCCAACGAAAGTACGTTTTTGGAAAGGTTTTTCGTCCTTTCTGCGAGTCACGTGTGCGTGTCGTGTTCGAGTGTTGCGAATTCGAATTTTCTCTCTGTTCTGCCTTCGTTTTTAAATTAGGCTATATTTCGCTTTTTCAAGGCGTTCTTTCCATATTCACGCGCTTATACCTACTTACGTCCGAATGGTGAAATAATGCGAAAATGAATTAATAAGTAGTAATAAAATTTGAAAAATATTATAATCCGTATTCTACGTAATGTTTGACGAAATATTTTTCGGACGTGATCGACATCCGACAGCCGTTTGAAAGCTTATCGAGTTGGCTGATGTCGAACGACGACAGCGTTGATTATGTGAAGCGATAAAAGTGATGGGATCGCCTGTACCGTCTGTACAAACGGATGAATTAAACGTATGTGACTTTTCTTGTCGGTTTTTACTTTTACACTTTCGTTACTACGAAAATAGTGACAAAAAATAATTTATTACGTATGCATTCGAATTTTTCGTAATTGTAAGTGACGGAGAAAAGAATTAATATTATACTTATAGGTTTTTCAGGAGACGAAAATAAACGTTGTTTCCCAATTTTAGGCTAATGTGGATTAATTCAGTTTAGGTATTTTATTGTTTACCAAAATGCAGATACCTTCCTGGAGTATGGAAATGATTACCTACTTCATAAATTTGCAATCTCCCGGAACCATAAATAATGATCTGTAGAGGTGGAAACATAAAATTATCGTGGTCGTTTTACAAATGAAAATATTTATTCGTTAATGAAATTAAAATATCTAGAAACGTCGTAATATTGTTTATTACAGGTATCTTTGAAACAACAGTAACTTCAAAATCAAATCATGATTTTCAGGGATGTAAAACGCATCGATGGCCATTAACACACAGGAAGTTAGAAAGTAGGTTTTATTATTCGTTAGGGTAACAAATTGTGTTCATTTGTCTGGTTCTTTAGTAAAATTATCGGAAATACCTACCTGACAAACGGACTAGTTTTTTATACAATGTAGGAAGTAAAATTTCAATTAATTCGATTCGAATGAGAGAAGTATTAGCTCGACGGGCCTATCAAAGTTTCAACAACTGTGTACCTCTTAAGTTGTTTACACTGACTTGGTTCATTTCTGACTAAGATTTATGACTTTCTCTCTTGAAATGGAGTTCAAGATGTGAGGACACTAATTCCAAAACTCACACTAGGCGTATTCATTTTTCGAAAAACGAGTCGAGCATCGATTCTTATACAGAATTTCTTGCCCTGTCACCTGAGCTCTCAAAATTGATCCTAGTTTACCTCATTGTGGGAGAAAATAGTTCTTAAGATATGCCTTGAAACTATAATTGCGAGGTATGTGATTTCTATTGTCAGATTTTTTTTTTTTTGAACAATTCCTAATGGGTCAAGTATGATCACATTTTTCGCAACTTTATGTCCAATGAATACGAAATTAAATGATTTTTGAGGAAAAAATTATTGCTCGGAGGTAAAACTCACTTTATTCATTCTTGATATGGAGATATTTTCTCCCTCAAATATCAAAAGTTAAAAATTTTCCACCAAATTATCCATTATACTGGTAATGAACATAAGTATGATTCAATTTTTAGCAATCACCTTTCAGGGGAAGACATACACGTGGTTTTTCCTTCTCCTGAAGCATTAGGTTTTTGAATAATGTGAGTTTTAAAATTGTGTAACTAGAGTCCTCATGATTTCATTACTAGCAAATAATTATTTCATGCTTCTTAGTTTTTAACAAGCAGAACACCAATCAACATAGAACCACCCAAAGATTCGTCTGGAATGGTGATCTATTTGATTAAGTGCTCACATTAGGTAGGTACGGCTCTTTTATGTGATTGAAAAATTTATGTTGAGAAGCTTTTGACCTTTAAAACCATATTAATAACAAGTATCACAACGTCTAAATGCTGAGAAACATGATTTTTAAAAAAAATATAACGAAATAAATTAAAATTAGTTAGTAATTTAGTTCAAATGACTGAAATTTCATCTGACAATTTATACTCATTTATCGAAAGTATGAAGGTTTCAACTAAATTCAATTTAGTTAGTCACACATCTTCAGCCAAGACTACCGAAGGTTATCATTGAATTTGTATTCATACCTACAATTAATCGTACAAACCAATTATCTAGTGATAACATTTTCGACTGAATTTTGAAATAAACAGTTCCAAATTCTTTAGAAAATTAGGATAACGTTTGTCTGTAAGGTTGTATTTTAAAGACTTGAAGACCTTTAGGAGAATTTATTTTTAATGAACTACCTATTGAAAAAAAAATTTGTTGTCGATGTTGTTATGCGAGTTATTTGAATAGAAAACTTAAACATCTCTCTTTGAAAAGAAAAAATTTATACTATTGCGGCACGCTTTGACTTTCTAGTTTTCCTTTATTTCTCAGTAGCGCAATTATAGCACATTGAAATTTTCTAAATTTTCTTCAATAGCATAAGAAACTGGCAGTTAGTAACGAATAATTGTATCTTGGTACCCAATCAGTTCGAAGCTATTTGAAATCATAGACGAAATTGAAGACGCCTCTAGTCAAAGATAATGAATCCTTAAGAATATAAATTACAATGGCAAAATTGTTGATTGCTTTTGCTCGTAAAAATTTCAAAAGAATTTGTAATTGGTTACAGCTCAATGAAACAATCTACAATATTGCGTCTGCCTTATGAGACATTTAAAATGTGCACATGCCCTTCCTCCCCGAACATAACAAATTTACATTTTTGTTGAATTCATCTCTTAAGGAGAAGTGAAATCAAACTGAGCGTTGATAATTAGTGTTCATTGATTAAAAATAACTAAATTTAATGTTCAGTTTACGATTACAGGATGTGAGATTTGAGCCACGGATGACATTAGGGCTCCACCTTTGTTGAAAGCCGGATCGGGCTTTCGGATCATTTGCAAACTCTTCACACTCGGTGAAACAATAGCCCACACCGCGCACTTGTCGCACAATATACTATTTTCGCACTCCTTCATTCCTTTTTCTCACTCCTCAACTTTTGTTTATTATTCCTTCATTTTTCTTTTGCACTTTTTAATTATTTTTCTCACTACCAACTGGTTCCTAGGTTTCACACACACCTTTAAAAAAATCTCATATTTATTTTATTTTAATTAATTTCTTTTTTTTTTCCTAAAAATTCTCTGTCATACTGAGATTTGACACAACAACCTGCGAGTTCTATTTTCCGTGGCTCAAATACATCATTTCATACACTTGGTGCAAGAAATATTGTACGCAATTCGGTCGGAGTGAGCAACTTCCTTCATAGCTGCGCAATTTATGAAGTTACTGCTACAGAACTTCAAATCTTCTGCGTTGCTTCAGATAATTCTAATTTGTAATTTTTACTATTAGAGGCGCTCAACTATCGAAAAATTGGTGCTGAAATATTAATTTGCACCCACATTCTGCTCACTCCATCCTAATGGACACTGTCGACAGGCCTCCTTTAAACTAATCCATCGGCTGTAATTGTCGCATCCACAGTCCCAGCTGATGGTCGAAAACATCATCAACTCTCCATATGACGAGGGTTGAGGCGATGGTGTGCTCAGTGTGGCTTAAGTATATCATAAAAAAGAAAATGTTTTGCTCTCGAATTAGGTACCGCAAACGGAATTCAAAATATCTTTTCGACAGGAAAAGCGAATGAGAAAAACCGCCGAAATCACCGTCGAATAATCGAATAAAAGAATGTCGAGGTCATATTTTGAAAAACAAATCTGCGCCGAAAAAATACGTACGTCGAAGGAGTGGGCAGAGGAGCCTAAAGGAAGATCACAATGGCCTCATAAGCTTTTACAGAGTTGTGTCGGAAACGTTATAAGCCCAAAATTGAGCCCCAACGAATCGCCGTTTTATTTTTATTTTTTTGAGAAAAAAAGAAAAGTGAGTGGTTGCGCATAATTATGTTCGAACCAACACACACTTATTCACATATACGTCTGTGACGTAGTTACGGTGGGATACACTCTTGTCAGTCGTATTTAGCCGGCGGTGAAATTCGTACGTAAAGTTTATACAATATCCGAGATATTTTGAATTGACTCGTAAAATTTAACGCGTCTCAAACGAAAGCGTAAAAAAGAGAAAATAATTAAAACGGCGGGCCTGCTTAACCATTCTTAAGTACCCGCCGAAGTTGAAGTGAATCAACATGAAGGAAAAAGGGATAATTTAAGTAGGAAAAATTAGTTTATTGGATGAAACGATAATAATATTATTCACCCTTTCTTTTGTTGAACTTCACTCGAGCCTCTAGGGCTTAGGCTATGAGTGGAAAACTTTGAGGTGTTCAGCATTTAGAAATCTATATGATGGCTTATCAATGATCTGGAAAAGTAACCCGTTTCTGCGCAATAATAGAAAATTATCATGAAATTGACCAAAATTTACGAGATTTGTCGGCGTTCTACAGTACGATCGAAATTCGCGTAAATTGAAACATAAATAAAACATAAAATATCCGCGTATTTATTTATTTTGTACCTACTAATCACAATTTTCGGTTGAGAGGGTGCTGTGTGTTGAAGCTATCTTTACTTTTGTACGATTTTTTGACTCCAAGAAATAGCATAGATTAAAAGAAGGCTACTTACAGGATATCGTAGACGTACCACCCTAATTAATTATTTCATGAAAAAATTCCAACCTACCTCACTTGAAAAATAAAAACATTGGTGTATGTGAATAAGGTTGGTAGAATAGAACAACCAAAAACACAACCGATGTGATAAGCAAACTACTACAGCTGACTCAAAGCCCCAAAATACATATACTGGATACATCGTAAACTCGTATTGGAACCATTCACACCATACTATAATTTAACCAAAATATGACTCATTTTCAGAAAAACAATGCAAAGCAAGAATCAGTTTTATGTGTTGACTTATTTCACTTATCGACTTAAAATCTGAGATACTTTCATAAAAAACTGATGAAAAATCGACCGATTTTATATTGTTTTGAATTCGAAACTGAAAAGAAATTCATGTCCCGCTGTTTCCAGTTGGTAAATGAAATATTTTAATTATTGAATAAAACCAAAATCATTGAAATGTGAAAATAAAATCAAAAACATGAGAAAGACAACGACAAAACCATCTTGTATGAGACATCTCAACCGTGTAATGCAAATTGCATACTTAGTTCGCCGTAAATACGGATCATAATAATTAAAATATGTTTATGTAAGCAATTTCATCTTCCCACAGGTGGTATTTATCTACTTCTTTTTCACCTTTTTCTTTTATTTATCTGAAAATTGGCGAGGCCGAGGGGGCAAGGACCTAAAATCTCGAAAAAATTATTTAATTTTTTTTTCTTTCTTTATCACGTACTTACGTAGACAAAAAAATTTGAAATTCGCTCTTAAAAATCATTGGTTTCCCTACCTCCTTAAAAAAGTTATGATTACGCCCGTAAATCTGATCAGTTGAAAAATGGTGAAAACATTCGTAGGCTTAGCTATATTGATACTTCAGAATTAAGAACCTATAGGTACTTACTTAACATTTGTAACTGGATGAATTAGTTCAAGTGACATAAATTCGAGAACCAATCAGATTTCAATTCATTCGAATGCATCAGAATGTCTACTTTCTTATCTACGGTAGACATTATTGTCATGTAAACGTAAACCAGTTCAAGGTGTAATATAAAGAGACAAATTATGGCTGAAAATATAGGTTTGTGTAATTATTTCAATCAAAAGGTAAGAAAAGTTGATGCTCGGTGATGGACTGTTATAGTATTGAAAGTGAAGCTGGTAGATGAAGATAACAAAGACCACTTCGCGATGGCCATTTTAGCAGTATCTTGAAAGTAGTAGAGAGAACTGGATTTTGTTACACCTGTGCTGATTTATTAAACGAATCGAATTGCCTACCGTCATGAATTGGAAGTACAGAGTGCACTGAAATATAAAATTTTTATGACTGCTAAAATAACTAGCGTTAGTATGTATGTAGCATGTATATCAACTGTCTAAAGTAGTCTGGAAGACGTACATGGAAGCTACAATGGCTAAATAACCATTTTGTCAGAGCTAAATAAGTATAGGTACAAACATACGTATAAAAATGATCTCGAAAATAGACGACACAACGACTAACCTATCTTCTTACAGAAGAGAGAAGTGGAATTTATTTTTCTACGTCAGGGAGAAATAATACCTACTTTTCTCGAATACAGATTTGTGTTTTAAACGTTTGGTATTCCAAATGTAGTTAGGAATTTGCATTACTATGAAGAGGTAGTTTTTGACAAATGTAGTGAGACAAGTGAATGTGATGTAGTTGGCTGGACCAACAAAAATAGGAAACCATTTCTTCATTTCATTTAACAAAATCTCTACATGGTCAGAAAGTCTTTTTATTTGGAACAAAACATTGCGTACATATGTCAAATTAATGAGCTCTCAAGACCAGGTACTGCAAAGCGACTTAGTTTTAAAACTTTCCCCTACCTACCTTTACGCCAAACAACAACTTTCCAATAATTCAACTTTTATTTTTCTATAACTTTTCTGTAGAATTGTAACATAGGCGACTAGATTTTATGGCTAATATTTGACGATTTCAATTTTCCTTCACATTTTCATTCTACATTCGAATTCTTAATTCATTTTCTGAAACTCAGATTTCAAATACATGACCGTGATTTTATTACTAGTAATTATCAGAAGATAGTAGACTTCACTTTCCATAAAGCAATTTAATTTTCTTAAGATGAGTCAAATCCACCGATACAATTTTTTCTACTCGTTAGTACTATAATAATCCTTGAGACTATAGCTAGATTTTTCCAGAAAATTCTAAAACTCTGTTGACACATTTAAGGCTATCCTTTTGTTTGAAAAATAGATGTGGGGTTCTTTTAGAAGATTTTAAATTTTATATCTCATTTTCACACATAGCTTTTTTAATTTTCCAACTTCTTCTATCACAATACTCTTTATTGTTTTTATTATTACTGATTAGCATTGACTTGATGGTCAACTCAAACTTTTATGTTACCCCTTTAACTATTCACTTTTTCCATATTCTGGCTTTTACTTAAACGGTCGTTAACTACTGTTTAAATTCTAAAAAATTTTTATGTTCCCACATCTACCAATACTTATGAGTGTATAAAAACCATATTTTTCCATATAGAAGCTCTCATTCTTATTATTATTCTCATTCTCATAATTTTTCTCAGTTCTACAAGTCTTGTCAGTTGCTATTGTAAAATGTTGTGATAAAGTTGTAGTCAAAGGTTTTTGTGAAAATTATGACATGTTCCGAATAAAAATTTTTACTTTTGGGTTATTTTCAATTTTATTTTAATTTTTTTGTGATGATTGAATTTTTCATAATAGTACTCAGTTGTGTAGAATTTTTATTTCAAACAATTCGCTTTTGTTTTAGGATAAAATCAAAGTGTAACTGGTATTACTTAATTCACAAATACTTTAAATGCAGATAGTGAATATCTTTACCTACCTTTTTTTTTCTTTTTTTTATTTAAATTTTTGGTACAGTTACATACGTATAATATCCTGGCCAATGGGATTAATGAAATTTTCCTGAACCTGAAACAAAAAAGCAAAACAGCGAAGATTTTGTGTTTTGTCAAAAAAATTTATTGAAAAGAAAAATTTTCTTTGAAAGTTAAAGACTATGTGCTGAAAAATTTGAGATTACCTTGTTTATTTTTAAAGGATTTCTTCAATTATTAGCAACCTGAAAAATTTTTCAAATTTTCAACATTGTTTTCCATGAAAAACCCACCAAAAAATTGTGATCCTGAAGCCAAAAATATATCCAAATATATATCTCCATCAACTTTGTGAAAATAAATTAAGATTCAAATGTGTCAAATGGTCATCAGTGTCTCAATTTCAAGGTATCAGTGTCTGTATGAGTCGATTTTCTATCAACCAAGAACCAGATGAAGCTATTGTATTAACGAAAGCTAAATGATATTATGGTAAAGTGTAAGATTTTTTTTGGTAAAATTATATAGAATTGGAATTTCAAAGATATAATTACGACATACTCTTGCTGTTCTAATAATTAATAAAAACTACGTTGATTATTTTCATGTTTTATTTGAGAATTTTAATATAAATTAAATCTACATCTAATGGGTTGAAATAGTTAATAAGAATAGGTACTTTGCAATTAGTACACGAATTCAGCATGACAGAGAGGATCCATGTTTTAAATTAGTCATGAAAGGATAGGTTGGGTTTGTCCAGTGGGAGGACTATCCGAAACTTCTGGCTTATCCGGTGTTATTTTGGTTTAAATTAAAAATTTTTCAAAATTCTTATTGGTTTCTGTATAGAGGTTGTGAATTATCTGCATATTGGTCATTTTGTTTTCAACACGAATGAATTTCTACGCACACAAGTACCACATTTCTCTCACCGTTCCTTTTCACATCATGATAAGTTTAATATCTTCCTATTGTAAGATCTCTTATGGGATTGAAACCATACTATTCTAGTTTTGAGCTGAATCGTAAAGCACACAGTTTCCCCTCAGCAATTATCGAGTAAATTTTTGTTTTTTCACACAAAAAAACAATGAAGCGCTGAAAAATAATTAAAAAATATACACGAATTTCCTTTTCTCAGCCTCCTACGTCTTTAATATAGTGTGCATAATTTGTCTCATAACATCAGAATGTAATTATGAAACCCTTTTGTACGTACAACCCTGACGAATACAATTTTTCTCTTCGTAAAAATTTTAATTATTCCTCAAGCAGAATTTTAATATCGCACATTCAAATGAGCAGAAACATTCATCATTGAAATGAGACAGAAACGAAAATTAAACGTTTTTTCCACCCTGAATAAAAAAATGTACAAAATACTAAGAAGAAAAAGTCATGTTTTGTTTCATTCAGTTGGAAATTATTTTCCTTTTGTTTAATCAAAAAAAACTTTCGACTGATTTATTATTCGTTGAAGGAACACAAGAATTGCAAATTTTTATCATCGTGTTTTCGAGGCCATCTTTTTTGATCGAAGCCATACATTTTGATGACTGCATATTATTGTAGGCTAACATGATCCGTAAATTCCGCTGAAGTTGTAATTTATTTATTCACTGACATAAATGTTCTGTTTTGGTAATAATGTTGCCCATCCGAACAATTATGTGATTATTGATGAACGAATTTTTTAGGGTAGCTGTCTCAATTCTAAATATTATTGAAAATCCCGCCTTTATTTACCTGTTGGTTGTCGCGAGATTGAGTACACTTTAACAGTTATGTGGTACATAAATAAATAAAATAATTTTAGACGTTCATTCTCATTGATAAGGGAAACTATCGGTACCTATCAAACAATGGAGTGAAAATTTTCACCTACTGGTAATACTTCATAATGGGAGGACATAATTCTTTTTAATTTTCAAACATTGCACGTAGTTTTCGAACAGTGGCGGATCCTGGCCTCATGCAGTGTTGATTCTGCAGTGTTTCTATTACCTTACAATAAAATTTATTTTACTTCCATTATACAAATCCAAGCAATAATAAAATACTCATAACTTTTTCAGTTTTCAGAATTATGAACCAACTTTTAAAATCTTGTAGTTTCACATAATTTCTTATCTCTTTCACGCATAATATTCACTTATTCAAATACGTGCGTCATGCCAGGAGCTGCATTATTTGTAGTCCCTCGTTGACCATTTAAAACCACTGTATACATTCTTCACTTCCAGGTACACGTTTGAGCAATCTCTCAATGAATACTGAGCTGGTTGGTGTACAGCTTTCAACGGTATACACTACAAAGTAGTAAGTAAGGTAGTACCTTTATAGTGAATCTGCAAAACATGTGAAACAGATAAGAGTGATTAATTAAATTATTTAAAAACAAATTAACGTAGAGAATGTGTATGATCCCAAACCTATCAAACTGAATTTTAACTAGAGAGCAAGACATAGGCAGAAACCATGGCAACATGAATAAATCTGTTCAATTTTTCTACTTATTCACATGTAAGTGTTCCGGGTTCAAACCTCAGGTTGGAAACTGACTTTCTTTTCATTGTGCAAAAAATTATTGGCAAACCATTGATCCTCTATTGCATTCTAATATTTTGCATTAGTTTATAATTATCGTAGATGCTGTTGCCACTAGGGTTTGAACCTGGCATACCTACATGAGATCAAGAAAACAAAATCAGTAGTCTTATCCATGTGGCCACAGTAAGTTGCTGCCTACTTCCTCTATACTTATTTCTGGATTATTTGTTTTCGATGATACACATTCCCTGCAGCACTCCCACTTTAGTTTGTTCAAGTTGAACGGACAATACATCACCTGTAGTTGTTGAAAATGATATAAAGAGAACATAGTGAGGTGAAATGCGGAGTATAGAGGAGCTCGGCACATATGGTTATAGTTACTATACTAAGAAGTTGTTGAGTTGGATCTTCAACGCTTTATGCACACAAGTGAAATCAACTAGTTATCAACCAACTGCAACAACGAATTACTTTTATTGATTTAGATGCTAGGGGGAGGGTGAGGTATGGTGTATTTTGCTTCATTACCAAGATGATAAATGGTGATGATTTACTTAACTAAATTTCTGATTTAATATTGACATTTTAGGCAGATCATGCACACTATTCATGCGCACAGACTCATTTAGAGTTAGTCCCCTTGTGGGGCATATGGGTCCTAGGGAATTTTAAATGTATTGTTAATTTTCTTGGAAGAATCATATGTGTTATTAAAAATTGGAGGTAACCAGTGTCTTAGGTGTTGCCATCTCTGGAGTTTGAACCTGCCACACCTACATAAGATCAAATAGGAAAAATGAACAGTCTTATCCACGTCGCCATGATTACAGCTCTCCAATTAATTCAGATGTACTTAATAGATTAATAAAACTGGACTATCTTAGTGACAGTATTTTAATGCTACCTGTAACGGCCAAAAGAGGTGGTTCAGTACTGGAAACTAACATCTTTTGGGGCGATTACACTTCCTTCGATATACGATAATATTCACAGGAATATTATAGTATTCGAGAATTAATTTAAATAGTTGAATTTTACTATCCACAGCTATTGTGGACCTTAACTGAATGAAAGACTCTAATTAATTTGAAACACACAATAAACTTTACCACTTTACTTTTAAAACACAATATTAAATTTACAAGTATTCATTCACAGTCTAAGACTGGAAGAATATTGCAGGTACAGTATACGACTGACCAGTTTATTTACAATAAAATATATTACACTATTACACAGTGTCAAGATTACAATAAAATACAAATATTTTAATGAAAACCAGAGTTTATATACCTGTCAAGGTATATGGTTTTCTATGGTGTTGTGTGTAAAGTAGGGATTTGCTGATTTAGGTATTTAATTATTTTGAGAATATTCGGGTACCAGAATGTTCAGGTACTCGAATAATATGTTAGAAAACGTGTAGTAGTTGCTGGCAGGAAGTAACGGTACTTTTGCCAGTTGACTGTACATATTAGGGAAAGAATTTGCTTAGTAAGAAAAACGTATTTTTCTGTGAACGAAATATGTGCGTCTATATTAAAATATGACGAACATATCCGTTACACAATTCTCCAGGGGGAAGAAAAAAAAAAGGAGAAAAAAAAATTTTTTTCACAGCTAGTTTAAGGGAGGAAAAAAAAATTTTATAATTAATAGTTACTTTTATATATATATGAGTAAATAAATACATAAAATATATGGCATAAAATGCAATTTAAAAACTTAGGATCTAAAATTTAATATACATACTAATACATAAAATTCTTAGGTTCCTAATGTTTTTTTTATATTATATTTAATATATTTGCATTTTTTTTTGCATTATTTTTTACAATGTTGTAGTTTTAGCAATATACATTTTAGTATTATTTCAATAGGGATTTGAGTACAAATATTTACTTATTACAATTATAATTATAGTTAAGATAAGTAACCAGGATAGGCAGATTATATTAACCATATTAAAGTTATTATTATTTTCAAGATTAGGGATTTTTAATTCAATGTTTTTAATTTTATTTTCAAGTTTATTAGTGGGAATAGAATGGGGAACAAATGATTTCCATTTTGGATTATATACCTTTGATGTTGCGAGATCTACTGCTAAATCCAAAGGTTCTTTGGCTTCTGAGAAGTAAGTCCACAGGAGAGGGAGATGATTTTCAATTTTTATTGTCTCTTCGAGGGATTCGGAGAGGCAAGGTATTTCAGTCGGTATGATAATATTGTTTTTATTACCGTAGAATGGTGCTAATCGGCCACTTTTTATTATATTATGTATTGTATCTTGGGCAATATTTGTACTACAGCACTGGTAAACATATCAATGCACAGACTCAAGACTTGGCTTCAAACTCATACAGGAATTATTTTTTTATATCATTTACAGAGATCGCTAGAGGTGAATAAAAGTCAAAAAATAATTGAACTTCAAAAGGGGCTATTTGGCCACCTAAAAAAAAATCATTTAAAAAAACAACAAAATGATAATTAAAATCAGTTTTTTACAAAACAATTATATTTTAAGATTAAATTTAAACATCGCGAGCATGAACATTGAATAACAAGTCTCCTCGCCGAATATATTTTGGATTTTCAACCTTTCGAATAATTTGATTGAAAGAAAATTTGGCAATGTCATTAATTACTGGAAAATAAAAAATATGCCCACTATTCTGCATCGTACATTTTGATCTGACAAATTTTCCAACAAATTTTCCTCGATGAACCGATAATATTTGGCCAATGAAACGTCTGGTTCTATTAATTTGGTGCTTCATGGGGAATGAAACGACTACCCATTCACCAATTTTTACTTCTAATACAGCACCATTTTCTGGAATGTTTTGCACAACTATGTCTCGAGGTTCCAAATTTAGAAGAGGTCTTCCTTTTTTCTTTTTTTTTTTCAACTGGTAGCTTGGGAGTAGAAGATGGGCCAGGAGTAGGGTTTGAGGAATTATTCATTGTGTCAACACCAAAGCCAGAAACAGTTTTTTTTTTCAGCTTTCTCATCCATTTGGAAATCTTTTGGCGAAATACTTTTCCCAGGAGATACCTGAACTTTCCGTTTACGGCCCCGTTGTGTAGTTGGAGTACCATTCTGCTTACCATAGCGCATATCTGATAGAATTGATACCACTGCATTAGAAACACATGGCAGTATTTTATCAGCATTATTCTTTGTCACGTAGCTGTGTGGTAATCTCTCCTTTGGACGATCAGGATCAAAAGGATATAATCCTGATTTATTGAAACCTGCAATCAGATTTTCTTTTTCCTTCTCATTTACATTTATTTTTTTATGCAGTTTAAGAAGTAATGTGGGGAAGTCTTCTTTTTTCACAAACGAGTTGACCTTTCCTTTCTTCCACTCTTCAAGAACCTGACGCCAGTATTTTTTTAGTGGTGCAAAAAAAGCCACGTCTAGAGGTTGTAAAAGGTGTGTGGCATTAGGTGGTAAGCACATGAACCTAATATTCAATTCCTCACATTTCTGGAGAACACTTAAAGAAAAATGTGATGATAAGTTGTCTCCCACTAAGAGCTTCTCTCCAGAAATTTGATGACAATAGGGCACAATAATAGTTTTAAACCAGTCTTCGAAGCAAATCAAATCGAACCAACCACTCATAGACTGATTGTACCTGTAGATATACAGAATAATTTTTAGTTTCGAGGCAAAGCTTGCAAAAAAAATAAAAAAATTAGTTCCATTCTTTTAAAACCACAAACCTTGTATCAGGTGGTCCACCCTCACACCAAGTAGTCCACAAATGAGTTGATTTATATACCACGTAAGGAGGAAAGAGATAGCCACTTGCTGTACCAGCATACATAACACTTGTTGCTGATTTGGAAGAGTTCATAATTCGTTCGGGGTATTTACAGCCACATTTACAAATTATTTTTTTTTCCCTGGGTCGTCACTAAAACAGGTTTCATCGAAATTTATGATGCATTGTGGGTCAATAGACGTGAGTTTTTCTTTCGCATTTTCGAAGAACCGATTCAAAAGTTGTGGGCTGACATTCGCTCATTTTGCAGCAATATTTCCTAAAGAAAATATAAATAACTAGGTACACGATTGAAACATATTAAATGTGAGTACATTAAGTAGGTAGGTACCTGCTAATCGTTTTGAAATCTTAGCTGCATGTCTTTTCAGAAACTTTTGTGCCCAATCTTTCCCTGTGTAGTTATCTTTAAGGTGAGTTTCTGTCATTGACTGATCCAAATAAGTTTTAGCAAGATGACGAAGGTCTAACTCATCAAATGGAAAACCACTCTCCGCTAAAATGTTCAGATGATGCACGAAACTTTCTTCTATCATCAGGGAAAACAATGTAGGATGGTCAGCTGGTTGAGTATTTGGATTCCTCAAGTGTCTTCGCAGAGTTGATCGTGGAATATTATAATGTTTACTGGCTTCGAACGCTGACATTCGGTTCGTCTTAACAGAATTACAAGCTTCATCCAGCCTATCTGGGTTATATGATTGATAAGATGGAAAATTTTTGCCATTTCGGCTATTCGACAACACTTTTTTATACGTACGCACCATTATTTATTTCAATGATTCCAAATTATAACCAAAAATAATCAAATTTCACATTTTTATCGAGCAATATTACCACGAAACATCATTATCAGTTACTGGCCGAATAGCCCCTCTTCCTATGGCCAAGTAACCCCAATTCATCATTTCAATTATTTCTGCCCACCCCTGGCACTTGGACCCTTGAAATTTACAGAATAAATAGTCAAGTGGGTATACGTATCCTCCATGATAATAAAAAATTTTAGTCCTCAGCAATCATTGACGGGCATATGAAAGTTGGTGATACCAGTTTTTTTGGTGATTTTTAATGATTTTGAATAATCGATATAAAATAACTAATATCGATATTTTGCCTGATTAAACAAACTCACTTTAGGCTTTCAACATTGGACTACACAACTAGCACGGTTAGACACATTAATTTTCATCAGTGTTGCCACAGTAAAAATCTTAAATAAAAACTTATTGAGTGGCCGATTAGCCCCTTGATGGCCGATTAGCCCCGTTCTACGGTATTTTTATCAATATTTTCGATCTGAATATGACAAGGTACATCTAGGATAAATGTGCCAGGGGAGTCATTATTTATTTTTAATTGTTTGGAATTTTGTTATTGAATTTGTTGCAATTAGGGTATTAAAATTTATTACGGCAAACTTAGTATGTCCAATGGGGTGTACAAGTGTTTGGTTATTGTTAACTGTGCACTTAAATGAACAAGATTGCAGTAAATTTTGGTTTAAATCTTGAAAGAATAAATTTTTCGCACAAGACGATAGTTTATCACTTCCTCGATTTGAAGGGAGATAACATAAAGGTTTATCGGAGTTACAGTAATGGAGATTAGTTCCAGAAATGTATCTGACAGTATTTGATCTGATTTCATGAATGATTAGAGAGGGCTCTTGATACCAACTACACAGTTCATTAGTATGATTTTAAATGTGAGTGGTATGAAATCAAAAATTTCATATTTCGTATTAAAATTTTTTAATGGTACTTTAATTTCTAATTTGAGAGTATTTTTGTAAAAATTACAGTTTACAAGTTCTGCATGGTAATAATTTTGAATTTCTGCAGAGGGGATGGCTAGATCTAAGTCTAGGTCTTTTAATTTTGTATGTAGTTGCGAAATGTCCTGTTCAAGGATAGTCTTAGGGATTATCGATGACGGAATCATATGGGACTTGCAAGATGTTAGGATGTTTGATAACCTAAAGGTATTCACTAGGTAGCTGTCATAGAAACCTTGTAAATAATTTAAAGATATCAATAATTCATGCTCTTCCAATGAATTTTCCATGAAAGAGTTTGTATGGGCAACAAAATTTTTCATAAAACGATTCGTATGATCAATAAAGTTATACAAATTTGTAGAGGTATTTACTAAAGATGCATGTTCCGAGATTAATTGGTTTTTTATTATATTATATTCATGTTTTAAGGAAATTTTGTTTGCTAGGAAATTTCTTCCATCGCGGAAATTAAGCACTCGAAAACAAAACTGTAGCGCATCTCCAAAGAAGGATCTAATTGGAGTAAAGACGCTTCGTTTGTTTCAAATTGCTGATGAGGTAGAATAAAAATCTTGGATGAGTGCCAAATTTTGATTTTTTAAATTTTTAATGAAGTTTTTTAATTGTAAGGCCATTTCTGCATATTTGCAGTTTTTCCATTCGGTAGCATTACAAAGTGCATGCTTGAAGTTAGTAGATAGGATTTTATCTGCTGAATCGTGTAAATCTAATTCTAACGAGTACAGAATTGGAGTTGATTTTGCATATACGTAAATATTGTTGATTTCCTGGAAATAAGCACCTGTGGATGCCGTGGTAATCCGATATGTGTCCGACGACGTTCGTTGTGCTGCATTTTTGGAAATTAGATATACGTACATGATAGCGATTATTTGAACAAACATTTTTTACTGAAACAGAAAGAGAAGAAGCAACGTCTCATTTATTTCTCACTGTATCAAGTAAATTTTGATTATTCAAGAAAAAAAAAATTATAGCAACATTAAGAATAATTATAGGATTGGTACATTTAGGTTGTTCTCATTTCGGACTTATAATTTAGTTCGTATTATAATTTCGAAAGGTTTTGTTCGTTTCAAGTTTTTCTTTAAGAGCAAATTTTGTTTAAGTTATAATTGGAAAGTTCCGTAAGAAAAAAAATTTTTTAACATGGCATCATCTTTTCATTTTATGGATGAGCGAGTTTTTGTTTTAACCTGAGTGATAGAAGCAAATGAAACTTGGCTTCTAAGTGAAGTGTTTTTTGATAGTGTAAAGCCTTCTCTACATTGTCCTTGTAAAGCGAGGTTTTATTTTTCATTACACCATTTATTTTCGTTGTTATCCCATGGATCGCGAAGCTTGAATAAAGAATCTTTTGATCGGGAATTCCAATCTCATCGGGTTCCAGACGAAGAGATCCACAAGGATTTTCATACATGGCAGCATAGTATTTGATTTACTTGCTGTCCCGAGTCAGAGGAATTTTTTCAAAAGTTCCTATTTAACTTGCATGTTCTTTACCCGCAAGGATTAAGTATCAAATTTGGGGTAATGGGAATTAGGCTAATTTTTAAAGGAGAACTTTGCTTACGTATCCACCACAATGTTGGCATACTTACAGGTATTACGGTTGGGTTGCTTTGCATATCGCAACAAAGCAACAAAACTGTAAACTTGGAGTATGTCCACACTGATAAGCACTACGTAAGCAATTTTATCCAGGGGGAGGCAGGGATAAAATTTGTTCAATTTTTAAATGCATATTATCATCCTTGACTCATTGTCACATCTTCGGAGGCTGGTTTCCAATTCATTCGACATTACGACGCCTTGGAATGGAGTTTTGCCCTTTCAATCCGAAGTGGATGGCAGATGACGGATCCAACGGTGTATAAATTTATGCGGGATAAGCCATCCATCGCTGGTGCCTTGAGTTCTGATGAGTCTACATCAACTGTGGATCCAACTGCAGTCACAGTAGCAAATTCACCAATGTCAATGGACTCAGAATCAAGTATGAGTGGGGATAATTTGGGAGAATTTCTTACTGGATTTGCAGACACTTGGGATTAAATGGTAAGTTTTTATCCAGAATTTTTATACAATTATGTCGCATAATTTTATCGTTTAAATGTTTCAAAAAGTTTGAATTTTATTATTTCACTCAGCTTTAAGAGCAGGTTTTTATTTACAATAAAAATTTGCAAGAAGTCAGTTTTTACAAAGAAATAATAAAATTTTTGTTTGGAGTTTCTTACGGATTTTTTTAATATTATTATTTTTATTATTATTTTTGCCAACCCATTGATGATTTTTTTTTACAAAAATTATCTAGGGACAGTTAATTTTCAAAAATAATAAGACTTATATTTTATAGGGGGAGTGAACTTAGTCTAAAAAAAACTTAAGGTTAAGGCGAGGATGGGTAGTAGACTCTACACACCCTCTACATTTTTTTTACAAGGGCGACCCCTCGGTTTAGGCACAATTTGGGTCAAGATGGGGGTTTCAGAATTTTCATCATTCTGATTTTTATTTTTGTCTTCGTGAATATTTTCACGAGACTAGTACGGAATTAATCGTCGTACATGAACTGTTTCTTCGTAAGCAGTTTTGTCATCATTTTTAATGCAAATAACGTAATTTAGATCCGTGACCTTCTTGATAATCTTATGTGGTCCGGAGTATTTTAATTTATTTTTTGCAACGTTCTTTGATTGTCGTAACAATATTAGGTCATTAGACTTAAAGTCAATGATCTTATGGTGAACGTTGTAATGTTTCACATTCTTTTCTGATGCCTTTTTCACTAGGATCGGCGTTTTTTCTCTCGTTTGAAGAAGTGTTTCGATCTCTTCTTCGCGAGTCTTTGTATTATTTGATTCTTCGGGAATTTCAGGTAAATTTATTTTTGGATTATATCCATGAAGTAAATAAAATGGAGATAATTTATCTATCCGAGAAACGATCGTAATTGTTTTAAAGTATTAGGTGAGTTTAAATTTTTAATGGCTTCTATATTTTTATTTAATGGGGAAATTTCATATCGGACAGTATGTCCTAAGATTTCAATTTCATTAAAAAAGAATTGACGTTTTTTTGTTTTAATTTTTAGATTGACTTTACTTAGTCTTCTAAGTACTTCCCTTGTATTTTCCCAACATTGCTCGAATGTCTCACCAAAAATACAAATATCGTCGAGGTAAAAAACCATTTTTTTCCACAATATATCATGGAAGATGTCATTCATGATAGTTTGGAAAATAGACGGGGAGATACTTAGTCAATTGGAGTGGAATTGAATACATATCCGATTCCATCCACATTGATACCAGTGTACTGTTTAGATTCTTCGGTCAGAGGAATCTGTAAGTATCCACTGTTCAATTCAATAGTAGTGAACCACTTTTTATTTCTTAAATAAGGCCATATGATATTAATCGTAGGGACGTGATTGTTATCCATTATTATCCTTTGGTTCATTCTGCGGTAGTCTACAAGAACTCTATAAACACCATCAGGTTTCTTTTTTACAAATATTGGGGATTCAAACCTTGATTTTTGTTTTTTTAATACACCTGCTTTAATTAGGTAGTCAACTTGTTTGTGCAGTGCTTCGTGTTCTGCCTGAGAGAACTTGAAGTTTTTACATTTTAATGATGTTTCATCGTCAACACTGACTTTTTGTGTAGGAACTTTACAGATAGAAACTTCATCTGTTTTTCCACTAAATATTTGGTTATTTTCTTTAATTATTTGATACGTTTTAATTTTCTTTTCTAAATCTACTTTTGGACCTAGTGGAATAGTATTACTACGACTGTCCGTTAATATCGTATCTTCATTTATTATTTCAATTTTGCAAATATTAAAATCAATTGCATTTTTTAACACGAATTTGCCAAGGTATTCACCTTCGTAAATTACGTATGGTCTGTCGTTATTATTGACAGCCATCACAGTGTTATCACTTACATTTAAGTAAAACTCATTTTTATTTTCCATTGAAATTTCTTTATGAAATTCCAAATGTTGGGGAAGAGTCGCTAATATAAGCGTTGAATTTTCCTTAATTTTATAAGTTTGGGGAGAATAAAATTTAAATGGCTTAATATAATTGGGAGGGTATTTTTTTTCAAGGGGATAGTTGTGACATTTTGGCATGTCAAATGTTCGCTCTTTGAAACCACACGGTAATGTGAATTTGTTTTTATTGAAGTCCATTTTTGCTTTATGAATTGACAAGAAGTTGTACCCTAAAATGACTGGTTCTACCAGATTTTGGACAATGTAGGTGGGATGAGGATAAACACAATGATCAATGGAAAAAATCACATTGGTTAAACCTATTACGTCTAAAAGCTTAGAGTCCGCACCATGAAATCTTACATCGGTTGGAGTTATCAGTTCCTTAAAATTGACTTTATTCAAAACATCTTCAGCAATTAGTGTCTGTTCCGAACCTGGGTTGACTAGGCTAAGTATATGTTTGCCATTAATAGCAAAAGGAAGATGAAATTTACATAAGGCAGTGTCATCAGCACGTTCCTTTGTTTTAAAATTCACCTTACTAACATTGTTAACCAATTTCAACTCTTTGTTCGAGACATCCCTTACAGTTGATGAATCATCTGTAAGGGGGACACTTAGTTTTTTGAGCAAATGTTTTGGCATGGTAGGGAATTGGATATTTGGTTTTGGGAAACAGGAGGCTGAACTAACATGAGCGGGGTAGGAGATGCAACCGTTAGAGTGTTAGCAGCCACATAGTTTTGGGGATATTGGGGCACATTTGGAATAAAATTTTGATAATTTGGGAAATTAGGAAAATTATTTTTCCATTTTGGAACATTACTATTATTCCAGTTTGGTACCCAGTTTTGATTAAAGTTACGATTATTATAACTGTTGTTATTACGAAAATTATTTCTTTGGTAATTTGGGTCATAATTATTTCCTTTGTAATTAGGATTACGACTTTGAGAATAGTTCTGGTTATTATTCCAGTTCCTATTCTGGTTTTGATTCCAATTATTTTGATTTGGATTATTATTATAATTATTATTATTGTTATTATTATTATTATTATTATTGTTCCTGTTTTGTTTTGCATTTTGGTTAGAGTTTTGATTTGAATTTTGATTTGGGTTTTTATTTTGAGGATTTTTATTCTTCTTGTTGTCCGGAGGTTTGGAAATGTTCGCTATTGCAGCGCTCAACTTCTCAAACTCGGATTTCCAATCAGAATCAGAGGAAACTATGTTAGAAGTCTTTTCAGATTTCTTCTCGGTAGTTTTTCCTATTTTCAATTCCTCTATAGTTTTTTCCAATTGTTCAATTTTTGCTCTCAGTAGGGGATCTGAGTGGTCAAATAGTTTACCTTTGAAATCTAGATAATCTGAAAAGCTTTTTCCAATTCTTGTGAAGTATTAGGCTTTTCCCTTATTAAAATTCCCTTTCTTTTTCGGGCAAGTTTTGAAATTATTTTTTCGATCATACGTTCTTCCGTAATTCCGGATTCGATTTGTTTCAAAATTTTTTATACGAACATCATATAGGAAGTAAAATCAGATTCACCTTTGTATTTGCGTTCGTATAATAATTCACGTAACTGGGGTATAGTCCTAGTGAAAATTTTTGGTTTAATGTTATTCCAAGTATTAAATTCAGGATTATCTTGGATTTTATCTTTGAAAATTTGTTTAGCAATTCCAGTGAAAGCTGTTTTTATTTTTTGAATTTTAATGTTGCATCCCAGTTGAAGGAGTCAGCTTCGTTTTCAAAGCCTTTTAAAAACGAAACTATGTCTTCGCTTGGTGTATGACCCTAAAGAGTGGGTGTTACGTTGATTGCAACTGCGTTAGACATATTATTTTCTAAATTTGTATTTATAGGGAAATTTAAAATTTTATTTTGTTGAGCAGTTTCTGCTACAACAGTGGGTTGAATTTCTAACGGGAAATAAGATTCTCGTAGAAGTTCAGTATCTGGACTTAAAAAATTTTCTTCAGAATTTTCTGAAATATTTGAAATATCTAAATTTGTTACAGATTTTGTTCTAGGAAGAGGAATAGGATTTTCACTACTTTCTAAAACAGGAGTTGATGAAATTGGAGGATCGAAATATTTTCTTTCGATAGATTTTTCAATTTCAGGGATCTTTTTTCGTGAAGATCTGTGGGGAGTTTCCAAAATTATTTTAATATTTTCAGGAGTTAGGAGCTTTTTTATTTCAATATTATTTTTTATGGTTAATACAATATCCTCTTGAATTTTTTGTCGAGAGAATGTTTCAATGTTAACCTTTATATTCAAATTTTACATAAATTTAAGATTTCTTGATTTGTCGCTTTTAAGAGCCAATCAAATTTAATTTTAGGGGAATTGGGCTCCGTTAAGTTTTCCCAATTTTTGTTCATAAAAATATTTTTCGAAAAATTAATTATAAAAACCACTCTTAAAAAATAAGGGGAAACGCGAATTATAATTAATTTAATTCTTTACTTTTCTTTTTGTTTATAGCAACTTGAAGATCCGGATATGGTAACTGCAACTGGATGTCGATAGGCGGCGAATATATTTACAAATGTTTGAATTATTTTTTGTAAATATAATTTTTCTCTGGGTATTGTAGTCCCACGACGTGTTTTATTTTCTCTTTTCTGGTCTTTTTCCACTTGTGGTATACCTCTACTTCTTATTCCTTAGAGCGCCCCTTACGCTTTTCTCTAAGTACTTTACTAGAGTTTTCAAGGTAACCAATTGAAGTACTTCGGACACAGAAAAAGAAGAAAATACCTTTGAATCAGCAGCCTTGGATACGCGTTGTTGAAAGGACGGAACAATTTTTTTTTTATTTCCAAAAAAAAATTTCGGAAAGAGGAAAAAAAAAATTTTTTTAGAAAATTTTAAAATTTCTTTTTTAGTACTTGAGCGAGGATTCGATATCACAAAAGCAAACAGTTGGGCGCCAACAATGTAACGGCCAAAAGAGGTGGTTCAGTACTGGAAACTAACCTCTTTTGGGGCGATTACACTTCCTTCTTGATTCGGTGATACCAGGAAAATCTGTCAATATATTGACGAATTTATCATTTGGTTGCGTGCACGCATTAATTATATTATTTATTTGATAATTTTTAGTTTTTCCTTTTATGTGTTCACCAGTCTGGAATCTATTAATTGTTTATTTTTAAGATCAAATATTATAGTATTCGAGATTAATTTAAATAGTTGAATTTTACTATCCACAGCTTTTGTGGACCTTAACTGAATGAAAGACTCTAATTAATTTGAAACACACAATAAACTTTATCACTTTACTTTTAAAACACAATATTAAATTTACAAGTATTCATTCACAGTCTAAGACTGGAAGAATATTGCAGGTACAGTATACGACTGACCAGTTTATTTACAATAAAATATATTACACTATTACGCAGTGTCAAGATTACAATAAAATACAAATATTTTAATGAAACTAGAGTTTATATACCTGTCAAGGTATATGGTTTTCTATGGTGTGTGTGTAAAGTAGGGATTTGCTGATTTAGGTATTTAATTATTTCGAGAATATTCGGGTACCAGAATGTTCAGGTACTCGAATAATACGTTAGAAACGTGTATGTAGTAGTTGCTGGCAGAGAAGTAACGGTACTTTCGCCAGTTGACTGTACATATTAGGGAAAGAATTTGCTTAGTAAGAAAAACGTATTTTTCCGTGAACCAAA
>WOFM01000124.1:0-16843 GCA_011428145.1 Ericerus pela
ATGAATCCAACAATTTGTCTGAGTCAGGTGGCTAAACAATTTTCTCATGCCTGAACAGTGGTTTTATTCTAACAAATCTGTTCCATATGATAAACAAGTGTCTTTCATGTTGGATTCTCGTTTTACCACTGATGTAATCAATGACAAACCCTTGTTCTACGAGTATATCAAGTTAAGGAAGCCTTTAGTAATTATTATAGTAAAAAAGGGTGTGTCTCTTGTCATCACAACTTTAGGAAATGTTTGATTTTAGTCCAGCAATAACAAAAATTTTCATTTAAGCAACGACCATTTTGCTAAGAAACTACCTACCAACCTCCTATCAGTGAAGTGTCTACCCAGAAACAGTTTTCCTTCCATATTGCATGAAGATTGTGTAGAGGTTATGAATAAAAATTGTGGCAATTCTATAACTTTAACTGGTAAAAGTATCACATCGAATTTATACCAAATTGATTTTATAAGGACCAACAATAATAATAAGGATTTGTGTAATTCAATAATAAATAAATCTGACAATCTGGTGGGAATTTAGCATAAGCTCCCCATATTTGAATTTTAATGATTTGAAGTTTCTTTTTCAAAGTATATTAATTCTGGACTTAAGTAAAGGTGAATGGGTGTTCTTTGAACCCCGTGTTATGGGAAAACAGCATCATCACCCCTTTCATAGACATGAAGAAAGGACCAAGCCTTTAGAGTTGGTCCACACAGATGTATATGGATTTATTAATCCAGTGAGCTACGATGACAAGAAGTACTGTATGACATTTATTGACAATTGTAGGTATTTTGCCGGCCCGGGGATTAGAACCTTCGACCGAAGGGAATACCTACCTCTATCGTCACCATCACCAAAATATGGCTACCGTATACACACGACCACGGCACCGGGTGATGGTGATGAGAGCTTACTCCACCTATATGTGGTTGCCACACTACTCCCCTCAGTACAGCAGAGTGCAGTATAAATCAATGTAGGCGAAGCTACTAATGGGAGGGTAGGTGCTTATAAGGAAGTGGTGGATGTTGGCCCTCAATACATCCCCACATCGCACCTTGTACACGCTACCTCTTTCACCGCTAGTGCGCTCAATGCGTGAGGTGGAGAGCTGGTAAACTAGCAGGCTAATGTGTTCTTCCAAGAGATGGCGCTGCCTTTACCATCCTTCAGATCATGTCAAGGTCACCGATATAGGTGTTCCTACAGCCTGGGGATTAGAACCATCGACCAACATGAATACCTACCTCTATCCTCACCATCACCAAAATACAGCTACCATATATACACGGCCATGGCGCCAGGTGATGGTGACAAGAGTTTACTCCGCCTATATGTGGTTGCCACAACAATTACACCAATTTTTGCTACATGAACCTTTTCAATTATAAAGCTAAAGTTCTTCAAAAATTCAAAAATTACCACTAACTTGTTTCAAATTGATTTGACTGTAACATAAAAAGACTCCATTGTGATCATGGTACAGCCATTCAAAGAATATTGTAGTTAAAAGGGGATTCAGATAGAACTGACCATTTGACACTACCCCCAATGAAATGGAAAGGCCAAGTATATGAACCATATGCTGATCAAATGAGCTAGGACCATGATGAACAAAATTGGTCTTGACAAAATTTATTGGTCTGAGGCTCTTATTTTTTTCAAATTTTTTCTCACACATCAAAAATTAATCTGGTGAGAAACAGAAATGATTCATCATTTGGTTTCTGTTATGTATCCTTTATTGATCTTGAAACTAATGGCTTAATTGTTTCCAATTTGGTTTTCATTTCAGAATTTTGGCATTTCCATTTATTTTCATTACCAGTGTAAAAAAATATAGTTTCTATTTCCAAAAAATTTTGTTTCCATTTCTCAATCTCTAATTTTGTTTCATTTATTTCTTTTATTAAAATTTTATGATTTTTGTTCAAGCCTGAATAGTATTTGATTAATCAATCAAGTGTGCAAAAATAAATTGATAAGAAAATGATTAATTGATTAGTGCAAATTGCTGGCCTCACAGATAAAAGAACAAAACATAGAACTGGCAAATGAAAAAGAAGGAAGAAAAAACAAGAAGGAAAATAATGGTGATTTTAATAGGATTTTTATCACTTTGTACAAAAACCATAAAAAATGAAAGAATCAAATAAGCCCAATCATACCAAAATTGATTTGATAGTTTAGGAGTCAGTAAATAAAAAAGTAATTTGCATTTTGAATTACTAAAAATCAATAATGAAGCATTTCCTATTTATGAATTTTAGCAAAAATAAAATCTTTATCAAGTTTTATATTAAACAAAATCTTGTGAATATTATCTATAAACAGGAATTATCATTAACAAATGTAACCTTGATATAAAGTGTATGCATCTCCATGTAAAAACATGAAGCATCTTTTTACATGGATGCATGTTCACTTTATATTGAAGTAGATATTATACTTTTTGAATGAAACATTAAATCTTTCACCATAAAGAGGTTGATATTTTATTCTATTTTTTATCATTTGATATAATTTTAACATTTTATCGCTTTCTGATCATTAATTATAAAAAATATTTTTCTCAACAAGGTTCAATACTGAGTTTACATAACTCAGGAATACCTCACTTGCTGTGCTTATTTTGCAAACCCCTCACATGTAAACACTCACTTTTGAACCTGTGTAATATACTATTCTCTCTATTTATTTCAGTTTTCCTCTCTTCTATTTTTCTCATTGCGTTGTTTCTTTTTTCATCTTTCTTCATCATCTATTTACTTTTTGGTTTGTTTCAGCATTTTTGTTTTGCTTTTTGTTTATGAATTAACAAAATTTTCAACAAACTCTGAAAAAAAGGCGGATAAATTTACTTTTACTTTAATGTTTGTTCTAGCCAAACTTTCCACCATGAACAGATTTTGATTAAATACTTTTTAAATGATAAACGTTTATCCCATTCAATTTTTTCTGTTTGGAAAGAGTATCTATTAGAAAACTGTTTGTTTGATAGAAAAAATGATACAAATGTAAATGAAAACAAAAAAGAATTGAAAAAATTATTTCTTAGTTTGACCCAAAGATTTAAATTCTATGGCAGTTGTGAGAAATCAAAGAAATCAAAAAAATGATGTCACAAATGGAACAATAAGAAGACAAACAAGGCATGTGACACAAATGATTAGGACTGTAGTAAATACCTTTTCAACTAAAAAATTTTAAAACTTTTCAAAATCATTATGATTAATTATCCAAAAAAGGTATAGGATCAATTTTTGTCCAGAATTCAAATTCTACCCTAAAAGAGGTTTAAACATGGAATTCAGTCGAGAAGAAATGCTCTATTTTTAGACGACAGTATTCTCTTCAATTTCTGCCTTGGCTGTGATTCCATCTTATTTTTCTCTCTCTCTTACAATATCAGAGATTTTTTTTATCTTTTTCTCACTCTAAAAGAAAATCGCTTATTTTCTGTTCTTTTCTGGTTCATTTTTTTGGCTTAAAGTAAATTTTTCACAATGCCACTGACGGATTTTTGAGATTTTGATCTGGCAACACTGCTCTTCTTTATTTCAAGATAAGCAGATACGAACGAAGTATTACTATTTTATTATTTACGATTTGGCAATCACGATGCCATGCCAGCAGTATTTAATTAGTCTATTTGTTGCAATATCTTTCAACTAAATTTAAAACTGAAAAAAACTGTTATATATTCTCGATTGAAGGCGATGGAAATTATACAAAGTTCCTCAAATTAATCAAACAAAGTATGATGGACTTCTCAATTCATAAATCTTCTGTTAAATGTGAGCATACAATTGCAAATATATTCCCAAATTATGCTCCCAGCTTATAGCATATTTGGATTCCTAAACGTAAAAACATTGCCAGTTCTCTTTTTCCTCCGATAATATATCATATTTATCTTATTAAAATTTGTCAGCATTTTTGTTTCTCACATACAAACATTCAATCAGTCTTTTAATGTTTCTTTTTATTTATATAAATTTTTTATAACAGTAATTTAAAAAAAAAAAATGAAAAAAAGTTCAAGGGGATTCAAACTACACACCTCCAGCAGGCCAAACATACAATTTTCCACCAGGCTACGGTGGCTGATACTGGAATTCCGATAATAAAAATTTACTGATACGTCTTCCGTCAATTCCTAATGACCAGACATGCGGCAATTGAGAAAAGAAATACGCTATTATGGGATAAGGAATCCAAATATGCCAGCTTATACTACGCCCGTGATATTGTATCCATATTTACCTTGTCGGAAGAAAAAAAAAAAAAAATGCTGGAAATAAGTAAGAATAAGGATGATGAAAATGTTTTTTTGGATACCCTTTGTTCTGATAATTATGTTTCACATTAATCATTTTTCAATTTTTTCAAGTCTGTACTTGTTCATTTTTCTTCTTTTACAAAATAAAAATAAATTATTCCCCAACTGTGTAAATAAATATGTACCATAATTTGTATATCAACAAAATACGAATTTTCGAGCTTAAAAATCACAAGTCTTATTCAATGTTAGTCGATGTCAGTGATATGGTTTATTCGATTCACTTTACTGACCCATTTATTACTACTAAACGCTGAGAAAAATACGGCTTCGCTTCTATGAAAACAGAGAAACAACAAATACTTACATGGTTTGATCAAATGTACAACAGGACTGGCAACCGTTTTTCTAATTCTTCGTAATTTTTTCAAGTACAGTCTTTTCGTCGGTGTTCCAGCCATAGGTCCAGAAATAAACCCAACTTTTTTCAACTCTTTTCGAATATAATCGGTGTCGTATGCTCCGGGGTCGGAGGGTTCTGTGAAGCAAGCCCACCACTGCAATTACGCAACTCCCAAAAACGACACTTAGATTTACGATGAATTTTATAATAAAAATTTATAAACTATTTGACGCTTATGCACAAATAGTATTCGATACCTGAATCTTCGACAGCGCCTTCACTGGATGAACGTTTCAGGGATTCGCATTTAATTTTTGTGGTCGCTTTAAAACTGAAGAAAAACAATATTAAAATAGATTAGTTAGTATTCTTTATTTTTGTAAAAATGGGAAATTTACGCGTTACAAAACAAATTTACTCGAGCAGAAGCATCAAAATATTAAACAGAATAAACCAAAATTCAAATATTATGCTCAGAGCAAGACATTTTTGAACATTGAAAAACAATTTGCATAAGAGCTTCGATAATTTTAAAATCACCGTAAAAGCATTAAAAACAACATAAAAATACTAGTTTAAGCATCCACGATACGTCGTCATGTCCATGCAGTAAATTTTATTTACCTAGTACTTAAGGGTAACCTGGCTTCGATAAACTCGATTCCATCTTCTTCGTCTGTATACTTCAATTCGATTGATATATTCGGATCAACAGGAGTCATCGAGGCGCCATCACCATCGACATCAATAGCACTCGACGAAATTCCATGCTTCTCTGTGTCTGATTTCCTGTAAGTAGTATTCTCCGGAAGCTGATCTATGCCACTGAGCAAATCAGACTTCAATTTGGCATTAGACTGGTAAGCCGAAAACGAATCAGACTCATTTATATGTTTTGGAATGCAGGTACAATGTCTCAAGCATCGCGACCACGAAATTGCATCGTTTTCGGTAGCTTTAATCACCATAGACTTTTCGTACTTTTTAAGCTTAGGCTGTGGTGTACTCATCGCAGAACCACGTTCTTTTTGACGACAGGTGGTACCAACCGAAAGACTAGATACGGACGCTGATTCGTCAATTAAAGATTTTATTTTGTAAAATACTGGTAGGTCTTTAGTTGACGGACAGTCTGACTGGTCATCAGACAGGAGTGACTCTTCCGAGAACATAATACCATCGAGACTAGTAATTTTTTTACTGTAAACTAGGTTTTTACACACAATATCTGAACTTATTGCAGCTTGTACTTCGACGTCGACGAACGTTCTAGGAGCTTTCTCTTCGACTGTATTGTAACTACCGTCTTTTTTCAAATCGGTGTTTCCTAATTTCACTTCCTGTTCATAGCAACAACATGGTTTTTCGTAATTGAGATCACCGACAATTTGTTTGTCTGGATTATACTGGTACACGTTACTTCTGCTCCTGTGCAACATTATTTTTCGTTTGCAATCTTCCGATATCATTAGGTCACGAGCCTCTTCACACCAATCAAAGCTATCGTCAACACTAAAGTATTTGTCGCCATTTTTCACATTTTTCACATTTTTCGCACATTCAGGGATGGATTCGTCAGAATTGTTAATAGACTGGTAGACACCAAATTATTCAATTAGTAAATTGAATTACGCTGAATTGAAGAAAAATTAATAAAGCTAACCTGAATTCTTGTGACAGGCACCGGTGTTTGAGTTCCAACACTTTGTTTCAATTTCGAAGTGTCACAGCAAGATCCATTGAAGTGCGGCTTGTATTCTGCTTGAACATCGTTAGCATGAATGATAACTTTGTCTGAAAAAGACAAATAACAATAATACCCTAGACCTCGACGATAATTAAAAATCATATTTTTCGCCTACAATTCAGAGCCAACGGCAGAGTTAAGAGCTCGCTACGAATTTAGGCTTTTTCAACGAAAATTTAGATTTTGAAGTTTAACAAAGTTATTATAAAAATGCGACTGGGTTGATCGAATTCAGTCTGAATTAAACAAAGATCTCAAATTACAAACGAGTTGATTTTTGAGTTTTCCCAATTAAAACTTTTCAATCCAAGAAATAATTTATTTAATAAAAATTCAAATATTGGAATTGTGGCTCCTAGATTTTGAAATTGTTTTCATTATTCTATCTGTCACATCCAAAAATACAATTCTTAAACATGCATATAAAACGTTTAACTTGACACTTGAAACACAAAAAACAAAGATTAACTTTTCCTTACAAGACGAATAAAAGGCAATCAAACATCTAAAATTAAGTCACTACGATCCTCCATAACACAACCAAGTCAAGAATTTCAAAAAGGAAAATCTCGTTTCAATTTGGACTTCCACGCTTCACCAACGAAATTACAGAAATGCGATTTAAGCTGTAAAATCAAGATAGTCTAGAAAAAAATCATTTCAAATTTCAACAGCTCTAAACAATGAAGAGACATGGCACCAACAACAGAATGACATTAAACGTTGTGGACATTACCTAGTTGTATACTGTAATTTTTATTCTCGTTCACATTTAAATCCAGATTCTGAGTACGACGAAATATCTCAAGGGTCTTCAATGAATCCCAAGCATGTTCTTCGAACGCATATTGAAACGAATTTTTTTCAGCGTCGTCCAATATCCACGGATCGGCTCCATAAGACAGAAGTAGTCTGACTATGACAGATCTGTTCCACGCAACTGCAACATGTAATGGTGTAATACCATCTATGCCTCTGCAAATGATAATAAAATATGAGAGAAAGAATATCATAAACTAAACATTGCTAACGCACTTCCGAATAAACATACATTACATTAGGGTTACCGCCATTCTTCAACAATAATTTCGTAACCTCTTTCGAGAAAAATTCGTTTTCATGACCCACGGCTAGATGGAATGGCGTGATACCATAATCAGGTATTACAATGTTAGGATTCGCATGCTTTTCTAACAATAAAATGCCAGCCTGACTGTGGAAAGTCCAGAATTAATATTCCACAAGGAACGTATATTCATAATAACAAGAAGAAACAGGAACACTAACCGAAGATTGGCATCGTCGACGGCATCATACAATGCAGTGGCAAGATGCCACTCTTTGCTTAATTTCATCAAGTTGGTCATCTCTCAAATTTTCATTGGACGAATATTCAACTAACTTTTCACACCAAACCCAAATAAAAATTCTGCAACAATTACACAATCATATTAAATTTTAATCAGACGAAATGAAACTACAAAAATTGTTGTTTGAAAAATGAATAAGCAGCACATCACATACTATGGTCTAAATTATAGAATATACGAATTATGTTAAGCAACAAATTAATTAAAGATAGTAGGATAGTTTAATTAGCAATTTAGTATTACTTGGAAAATTAAATTAAAATTTCGTTAAACACACAACCCCGTAGTAATTGGGAGGAATCAAGAATGACTGAGATGAACTAGTGTTGTCAAAAATATCGATACGTATCGATACGTATCGATATTTTTCCACGAATATCGATATTTTGTGTATCGATATTATTTCCAAAAATACTGATATTTTCAAAAGCCAATTTTTGTTGAGACCACCAATCCTTCACCCATCTCACTCATACAAACACACGATTACGTAAAATACATAATTTATTTGTATCTATTCGCGGCTACACTGCTCTACCACTTCCGCCGCTCATTTGTTCATTTCCGTTAACATTCGTTTCTCTCTCATAAATGTACTTTGCTTAAATTATGTATCTTCTTCGAAATACACTCGCTTCTTGGACGGAACTTCGCTTAAATCTTCTTTTCTTGTTTCATCTCTGATCCTCATCCTCTATATGGTAGCATCGCTCGGTAACAATCCTTGCACCTGAAACAATTTTAAAATAATTTAAAAATTTTTATTGTGAATTTTCTAAGTCAAACTTTTATTTTTATTATCGTGAATAATTGTGTTTTTTAGTCATTTTTCGTAACTTCATTTTCGTGTTGGGTAACAAAGTTCCAACTTATTATTTATTTTCGAGTCATTTTTTTGTCTTCGAAAATTTTTTATTTGAATGCTGTAAATATTCAATGAGTTTCGTCATTTGCTGAATTGGATTTGCCCTGCTTGTGTATAATCCAGCCAAGTGTTTGAAAGTTCCAAGACTCGTCGATTACTCAACTGTTTGAGAGCCCTGCTTGTGTTGCTCAAAAGTTAGTAAAATCATTAGTGTCTGCCCTGCTTGTGTATGAACTAATTTGTCAAAGTCATCATATTGGTAATAAATCGCCTTGAGCCATCAAAAATTGATCAGAAACCAACGTAAAAGCTTCAAAAATCATCATCATCAAAATTCATATTCATCATCTCAATCAAAGTTCATTATATGGCATCAACGTAAACTTCAAAAATTCAACTTAAACATTCATCGAAGTACGTCCTCCACAACCAAAGCGCAGTTCAACCATCAAAGTCCAGAGCATTATCTCAAAAAATCCTCGAAAACGAACCTGAAAATAAGAAAATCACCGGTTAAAAAGGTATTAAATGAAAATTTCCGCTGAAAACAGGTAATAAAAAATATATTTTTCGTAATTTTTCGCAATTTTTTCTCGTAATTTTCGTGTATTATTTCGTATTTTTTGCATTATTTAACCTTTCGGAATCAAAATTTAACTTGTATATTTGAAAATACCGTTATTTTCAAATAATTTTGGCTTTTTCAAAATTTATCTAAGTACAAATTTCGGCAAGTTCATTGCAAAATTTTGCAGCCACTTTTGTCTTGGAGTGTACAATTTGTGACGTAAACACGGCTCGTTTTGTTCTTTCGTTCGAACTTGTACATTAACCTTTTGTTAAGTGCAACGAACCTACAAACTCTTATCTACATCCATTGAATAAATACGTTGGTGCGGTTTTCAATTTCAAACCACCATTTTGTTGCAACTTGTAAATTTTTGCAGATGCACAATTGTGTCGAAAATACTTTAACGATGTTTTTTCGAATTTATACTCAATATTTTTTTAACTTCGAATACTTTAATTAATTTCAATTTCACAATTCTTAATTTCGTTTAATTTATTGCGCAAATACGAAAATTATTTTATTTTTTTTTTTATTTTGTTTTTTTTTCTCTACCATTTACAAAATTTATTTCTGTATTGTGAATTTTTTTCCTCTCTCACACATTACCTCAAGAATTATTTTACCTCTTCTTATAACACAATTGGTGCTTAATTATTTCAAATCACCTGCAATATTTTTCATATTTTTTTTCTTCTCATTTATTTCGTTTTGAACTACTTGTTTTGTTGGAATACAGAATTAGATCAAATTTTCCCCTGTTATCCAAATTTTTTTTAAATTTTTTTTCTCTTTCCTAATTCCTTGGTCTGAAAGTAGCTAATTTCATTTCACCCTCATTTTTCATTCATTTATCACATTTTTTCATTAATTATTTCTTCAAATATTGATTTCAATTACGAATCATCTTGGGTTGTATAAGTCTTGTTATTTTTTTTTAAAAAGGGAAGTGTCCAATCTCAACTTTAACGTGTGTTGTATCTTGCCCAGAGTGGACCTACTCGAGAATCACACAAGGACAAATTAATATACTAACGTCATTAAAATACATTGTTTGGTTAAAACAGGGACGGCAATCCTTTTCTTGTGGCATTTGCTGGGGATTGATATCCGTAATATTTATTTTTTATTTTTTTTTAATTAATTAAAGTTTAGTCAATTCATTAATCATGAATACTGACAATAATGATCGTGTCTCGAACATCTTCCGTGGAAATGGCTATGAGGGATAGCGTGCAACTATTATAAGCACCATAATTGGTAAAGGCTGCTACTCCACAATTTTTCCTACTGCTCAAGAAACTAGTTATATCTACACCTCATCCGAAGAATGCCTTACGTCCAAATGGCTTAAATTCTTCCAAACTCAGGAACGGGCAAAAGCCCACATTTATGAAAGACTTGACAAAAGAATTCTTCATCATGTCAAAACTTGCGATGTTGTTTCTGAAATTTTTGAAATTTTGGATGCTCGATATAGAAACCAGACAGCTACTAACATCATGGTTTTAAAATCAAAATTTCAGTCCCTTCGCTTCGATCCTAGGAGAGGTACCATCCGTAGATTCTTAGAATATTTTTCGACTATTGTGGAAGAACTACGTGATGCTAATTACCCCCTATCAGAAGCAGATGAAATTGATCAATTAATGATGTCATTACCTGAAAAATTTGATACTGTCTTTTCTGAATTTTGTCATTTAGAAATAGAAAAACAAACTACTGTCAGACTTACAGAAATGATATTAGAAAAATGTGATCGTATTGAATATTCCAATAAAACGTTTCCCGGGTTTGATCAGCCCAAATCATCATACCAACCAATGAATAATAAAAGAAACTTTAGAAATTTTCGAAATAATAACAACTCCAATAACACAAATACGAATTATAATACAACTAGTTATCTTAACGATCACAAAAATAGTCAAACAAAACCAAATAGTTATCCTCCTAAAGATAACATTTACCAAATGGATGTTACATGTTTTAGATGTAACAAAAAAGGACACATGTCCAGGACATGCCCTAATGAAACGTCTAATACAGGTAATACTCCTCAACCCCCTAATCAGAACAGTAGCTCGAAATCCCAAAATTCTACAAACACGAACTCCCAAAATAAACCAAATGATAAATCCAATTTTCGTGTTAAATATTCTATGATGTTGCATTCAAATCTTAACCATTTAAGTTTTGATGACATCGAAGATGAATTTCAATGGCCCAAGCCCCCAACAGTATCAAAATCTGTCCAAAAAAAAAACCAACTGCACACGATGTTATTAGATAATGGAGAGATGACCACATGGTCAACGATCTTTCAAAATTAAGAAACATACGTAAAGTCGACAATACTCGTAGAGCACTTTGTGCTAAAAAAGGTGTATTTGTAAACCCTACTCATGTTGGATCTATGTACGTTAACATCTGCAATTCTAATACAGAATTTTCCACTATTCACTTAAAAGAAGTATATTATGATCCTGATTTAAGCCTTGATATTTGGTAAGGCGCTAAAATCATGGAGTCTGGAATCTTCAAAATAATAACTGATACTGATCATGCAGACATCATAAATAAACAAACTGGTGAAGTCACAATAACTGCTCCAAAGAGAGGTTCCATGTACTACATAGATTATGAGATAGTGGAAGAAGATGAAGAACATAAAGTCTATCAAGAGCTTGTGTGTATGCCTGTCCCTAATACGACATTAAAACAGGAAGATCATATAAATGATCAAAATCAAAATTTTGAAGAACAAATTGAGGCCGAAACTAGTAATCCACAATGAGAGCAGGAAAGCATTGACCAATCTCAAAATTTACAAGATACTGTAGTGGAAGCAGTCACTCAGGAGATTTATTCGAAATCAGAGGACGATTTAAATGGAGAGAGTGTTGGAATAAATAGAAAGCACAAAAAAAATATTAGTAAAACTAAAACGCTTTGGCATAGAAGATTAGGTCATCTAAGTGGCAGAAGCCTTAAAGCTTTATCTAAAGTAGTCATAGGTATGCCCCAAACTTTGGTCTTTAAGGATGATGACTTTGCCACATGCGAAATATGTATAAAAGCTAAATCTACCCGACTTGGTCATTATGGTGTGAGAACTAGACCAACTAGAAGAATGGAAGTAATCTCATCAGACATCATGGGACCCTTTCAAGAAGCTTATAACGGAGAAAAATTTATTATAACATTTATTGACCACTATTCAAAATATACTCTTGCATTTCCTATATTGAGAAAATCACAGGCCTTTGATAAGTTTAAAGAGTATTGTTTATCATTCAATACTAAGTTCCCAAATGATCCCATCTCCGTATTAAGAACTGATCAAGCAAAGGAATACTCCGATTCAAAGATGACACAATTCTGCTCCAAAAAGGGAATCACTTTAGATGATGGTGTGGCATATACCCCCAAACTAAATGCTATAGCCGAAAGGCAAAATAGAACCCTACTCGAAAGAGTTAGAGCTATATTATACGACGCAAAAATTGATTTCAAATTATGGTCCACAATTGTACTAGCTGCCACCCATATCATCAATAGAAGTCCGACCCTCGTCAATTTAGGAAACATTACCCCCTATGAAAAATTATACGGGACTAAACCTGACATATCCCATCTCCGAGTCTTTGGTGCTATTGCCTACAAACATGTTCCAATTGAACAAAGACAGCAATCAGCAGTCAAAGCCAAGAAGAATGAAGAGGAGCATCTCGACCCAAAGTTCCTACCCCGAGATATAAAAACTATTCTAATCGGATTTTCGAATGTAGGTTATCAGGTATTGGACCCCGTAAAAATGAAATCCTACAAATCCTGTGATGTTAAATTTGATGAGACGATAACATTAGCCGATTTTACCTGTAAACCAGAGGAATTACAAGTGAAACCCTTAGAAGAGGAAATTGAGGCAATCTATAGGGTCAATGTACTAAAACAAGCCTCACTAGAAGACTCACAATTTATAGAAGATTGTATGCCAGTAAGCTTTAGTTATATATATATCAAAATCCTTTCAAGAAAGAGTGGCTAAAGGCTATCAATGATGAACTGCAATCAATGTCAGACCTTCATGTGTGGAAAATAGTAGATTGCCCACCCAATGTCAAACCTATTGATACACGTTGGATATTCACGACCAAAGCTAATGAAAGAGGAATAATGTGCCCCAAAGCAGGACTCGTAGCTAAAGGTTTTATGGATCAATCCGAATACACCATGACAGAAACCTATGCACCTGTTGTGCAACTCTGGTTAATTAGGTGGATCTTATCCGTAACCAACCTATTAAACTTACAACTAGTTCAATATGATGTCAAAACAGCCTATCTCAACTCCAAAATAAAAAATGACATCTTCCTAAATATTCCCCTAGGTTGTAATGTCGATAAATCAAAATTGTTAAAACTCGAAAAATCCATCTATGGTTTAAAAACATCAAGTAAAAATTGGATTGAGTTACTGGATACTCATCTTTCAACATCCAATTTTACTAAATCCAAAATTGACAGATGCGTCTACATATGTAAAGATGAATCAGATGGCATTACATTTATGATAATTTACGTGGATGACATCTTACTAGCAACCAACCGTCCCGATTGGATTAATGAAATAACCACCCACTTTGAAACACGTTTCACAATGAAAGTCATAAATAATCCATCTCACTTTGTAGGTTTCGAAATAGAAAGAAATTTTGAATCACAAATTATAAAGCTTACACAAAAACAACAAATCCAAAAGATTCTCCAAAAATTCAAATTATGTGATTCCAACCCTTCCAAAACACCCATGGAGACAGGCCTAAAGTTGAGCAAATCTGACGGAACCGATAACAAAGAATATAGATCAATGATTGGCGCACTATTATATGTATCTAGAGGCACAAGGCCAGATATATCCTTTTCTGTTAATTACCTGTCAAGATTCCAAAATTGTTCTGATGACACCAAAAAGAATCATGTATGTCGAATCATCCGGTACTTGAAATCCACCACTGATCTTGCACTAGTCTATAGATCCAATTCTGAAGGAATATCTGCTTATGTCGATGCATCCTATGCCTCCGACATTGATGATCAACCTATAAATTTAACAGAATTAGAAAAAGGAAAATCTATAACTGGTTACTTAATTACCATGTATGGTGACCTTGAAAATTGGGGCGTTCATCGCCAAAACATTCATGCTTCATCATCCACAGCAGCTGAATTAATAGCTCTTCACGATTCTTTTGAGGATATTGAACTTGCTTGGCTCCTCAACCGTGAATTCTTCTCAATTGACACTCCTGTAACAGTATACGAAGACAACATTTCAGTCATACATGTCATTTCCGGAGGAGGTCAAAAACGTCTTCGAGCTCTCATGACAAATGTTATGGACTTGCCCAAGCCTATAACGATAAAATCTTCACTTTCAAACAAATAGCTACCGAAGACCAATTAGCTGACTTACTCACAAAAGCCTTATCCAGTAAGCAGCACATTTCTCTAACCCATAAAATCCTGGAATCCCCAAATCTTAATCCATAACATGTCATATCCAATATCAGATCCACACCTGTAATACAACAAAACATTTCACATTAATAATTTAAAAAAGTTCCATTTCGAATAAATTTACCTTACCTACACTTACCTTGTTTACTGCATGCTATTTACCTTAATACCTAAAAAAAAAATGCATGTTACTATATTTAATCTACCTTATATATATATTAATTACTCAAAATACTTACCATACTCGTCCAATTTAGTTACCATTTTTTATATTTTATATACACAATTTCACCATTTTTTATACATGTTTTTTCAATTAATATAATTTTTTTATGTAATAATTTAATTAAATGTAACAACTCATAAATTTTAAAACACTATTGTAACACCCGGAGTCGTGATCGGTTCAAAAGATTGTAGGGGGGGTGTTGAGACCACCAATCCTTCTCCCCTCTTACTCATACGAACACACGATTACATAAAATACATAATTTATTTGTATCTATTTGCGGCTACACTGCTCTACCACTTCCACCACTCATTCGTTCATTTCCGTTAACATTCGTTTCTCTCTCATAAATGTACTTTGCTTAAATTATGTATCTTCTTCGAAATACACTCGCTTCTTGGATGGAACTTCGCTTAAATCTTCTTTTCTTGTTTCATCTCCGATCCTCATCCTCTATAATTTTTAATTATTTTTTCTCTGGTTGTAGTTGTTGTATTGACAAAATTACGAGTGAATAAATGATAACTGAAACTGATGACAGATGATATTTATGATATTTATGAATTATGAAATTATGAATTAAGAATAACTTGTTCTTGACTCCAGTCAAAAATGAGGAGATTTCTCATAGTTCACATATATCTATATGTGAGAATTATAGCAAATTAAATTATACTCGTGACTATTATTCTCACGTATCATTTGTGGTGGCAACACTGTCGATATATTTTTATGATCTGTGATTTTTAGTGTTTTGTACCTGACTGTGATATTACGTAATCATACGCCTCTAGTCGCCTTTTAATATTCGTGTTGTTAACAACTCCACTATTCTTAATGTGGAAATAAAAGTTCGTAATTAGTGAATCTTGTGTTTTTATTTATGTGTTCGTAATGTGTGTGTCTAGTCTCTGTTCGATGTCGTTTTTAGTTTAGGTTCGTTTCATATGTTTTTAGTCGTCTCAATCCGTTGATTTCTTCCTCATCTTCTCACACTATATCTACAAGTACATCAACAATGTTGAAGTGAGGTTGAAATCCAAGGAAAGAAACAAATTAGTTAGAGATACTGTAATGCAATGATTTAAAGTACAAGTTACAAGTTTGAGGAAGATGAACGATCTTCCTCCATTACAAGATTAAAGTTTGAGTGGGAAATGAGTTTCAGCGTTCTCGGGTGAACGAATGAAAAAAGTCGTGTTCGTTCGGACAACCTGAATATTGTTAGTACGCGCTATCGAGAGTAGTTGAGCTACATGTTAGTGAGCGAGTGTAGGTGGAGTGCAGAACAACACCCCCCACAGCCCAATGAAACGAGCAAACATGATTTATGGCGAGAACGAATATTATATAAATTAATTTTGAAGTATTATATTATTACATATTAATGTTCATTTCCCAAACAAAATAAACAAAATAAATTACATAAAATTAAATAAATGATGAATAATGACTAGATTGTAACATAATATATTTCGATGTATTTTCAAAATTATTTATCGACACACTGTATTGTGGTAATGGTTTTGATTCGTATATTTTTTCGATCTTTCATGCTGTTCCACAAAAGTTTTGTTCAATTTTGTTTGATATTTGTTGAATAAGGGTGTTCCAAAATGTGATAAACTAATATCAACTAAACGTATGAAATCATGTCGATAATCTTTATATTTAAAACCTACACCAATTACGAACAACTGAGTTCGGTTTAAATATGTATTTACTTGAATAACTTGAATATATTCATAAATAACTTGAGAAACACTGTGTAATTCAACTTAATTTATTAAAGGAACAAACAGGCATAATCAAAGTCTTATCGCCATATTGAATACAACAAGGTTGAATGAGCGTCA